>VDFB02047944.1:0-21331 GCA_007258455.2 Sequoia sempervirens
CCTAGAATCTACCATATGTACAAGCATGGTGTCTAGGCACTATTCCCAAAGGGATGTACAATTTGTACGATGGGAAAGTGCTCTAGCACCCCATTTCCTAAAACCTGTCTGGTTCAGACCAGCAACAGGGTAAAATGAAACTATGTACAAAAATTCCTTACAAATTGAACAAAGAAGCTATATAATGTTATACACTACTTGTAAACTACCAAAACAACATTCCAAACCCAAAACAATAACAAGTTTAATCCATTAAAGCACTATTTAGTTGCAAAAACTAGAAAATGCCTCACAAAATGCTATTTCTTTCAATGTCACAAAATGTCACTACAATATCAATGCCTCTAACCTTGCTCCATGGTCGAAGCATCTCTTAAATAGGCTTCTAAAAAAATTAAGTTCCTTTTTTTGAACCTATAGAAGACCTAAAGATGAAACTTATAAAATCCACTGTGTTTTTCAACCTTTGGCAACTTTTGTCAACTCAGCAAGATGAGCTTCTAAACTTATTGAATTTTTGACCTCTTTTCCAAAGATCAAAAAAACCTCTAAGCTCTCCACACAATGGTCTACATGACGTTATGAAAACAAAAAAAAAATTATTCCTCAAGGTTTCTTATTTACCTAATGAAACTGTCTGTTGTTCCTTAGGTGCTCCTACACCACCTTTTCTCATAAAATCCACATGACAATGGGAGATTTATGGGAAGAAGAACCACCTAAACCATAAAATTCTAGTTTCCTATTTTCGATCAGGTAGGATACACTACCATAAATATTATTCATCATTTATCATATGCTAAATTTCATGGCCTTATAATAAAATACCTTGATATGTTCTTGTTTCAAATTTTACATCCTCTACAAAATTTATGACTCTACTACTAATGAAAACTGATTAATTATATTCCTAGCTACATTCAAGGACTCTACATTAAGGCGATTTAGGGGATTAACATTAGACACAATAACCCATTAGAAAACTATGAAATATTTTTTTCTTAATAAGTACATGGAGTATTGTTGAGGGGGAAATGTGAGAGGAGATGGTATTTTCATATTGAATTAGAAGGGGGATTATCCTTCAGAAGATGATGTGGAAACATTTTTGTTTTCCATAGGTAAATCCCTCACACAATTTAATCTACAACAATAAACCATTATTATTAAAATAATTCATTATTATATTTTCATAGTATAATTATTTATCAATTAGTAATATTGTTATATATATGATAGTTTTATTTTTTATTTTTATAAAATATTTTAATACATGTTTATGTTTGAAAAGTTCTAAATACATTTACATTTAATTCTTATTCATGTCTACTCCAATCATTATAATCATATATTATATCTATGTGTGTGTATTAATATATTTAGCCTACTTGTTTGATTATCATAAATTCATCAGAAGGCATGTATTATCAAGATTCTTTATCAGACTTGTCTTTTATTATATTTTTCATTTTTAGTTATTAGGTTGAATTCACAAGTACAAATTCCACCAATTAAAATAAAATTTAAATTTTTAAATTTTATTAATTTCAACCCCTTCCCTTTCTATCCTTGAGTGTAAAATATATGGTCATGAAACTCGATGTCATATATTTAATGAAATTTATCACATTCATTCTAGTATATTCTAAATGCATGTTTTCTCTCATTATTGAAAAAGAAATGATAATAGAACACTTGTATTTGGTGCACTAAAGGGAATACAAAACTAACATTCTAGGATTTTGTCTTCTAATTTCAATTTAATCTATTTTCAAGATGTTAACTTCAAGGGCTACTACTTTTGCAACTCTAATTTTATGGAAACCTACTAATGATATATTTTTATTACCACCTATCCCATAGATTGATAGGAGAAGTATGATAGGGAAATGAGGATTAAGAAAGGAAAGATATAAAGATCAATCTAGGATTTTTTGAAAGATAGAGTACTTGTCTATAAAAGAAATATGCTAAAATAATTAATCTATATTATAGGAAAAAATAAAAAGCACAAACTTGTATGCTACTATTGAATACAACGTGAAAAATTAGAAAAATATTTAGTGTCTTCATTATGTCCGCACCATTACACTATAAAGAAGCCTAGTGCTCGTTATCGTTTCTTTCATAATCACAACCTTATGTACTTGTTGAATGATTTCTCTATATCTAGAAAAGTTTTGTTTAAGTTGATGAATCAATAAGGATCATACATCCTTTGATACAGTATATTATTTCCTAAGGATGTAATAAAATTCAACATATTGATGCTAAGAGTAACAAAAATAGGAATACAAAAAATATAATAAAGCATTAAGAAATATAATATAATAGATATTCTAAAATATATAATCTAATAAACTAATATGAGATATCCCAAATATATACATCACTCTGTAAGATTAGAGATTAAGTATAATGGATGGATATGTATAGAAAATTAGATAAGTAAGAGTAATCTATAGGTACATAAATAAACCATATTTTAGTTAATCCCAAAGCCCTAAATTATGTAATTTAATTTCTTGATCATCATATAAATAAAAATAAATCCTCATAAAATTAATTTTTATTTATAATATTTTAAGAAGAAAAATGTATTTCACTATTAGTTTTATTTAGTTTATACTTTTTAAAACACTTCCTAGATGTTCTTAAATTTTTTTGGGTGATGTTTTAAATATAAACAACTAACCATGATAAATATTATTGATATTCAAGAAGGGGAAGGTCCCTTGAATCAATGAGTTTAACAAAATAGAAAAATAAAAAATAGAGGCCTTAGCACCTCAACCTTTAGACAATAAAAAAGGAGGCACATAGGACTAAGAGAGACAAGAAGAAAAAAATAAGTCATAAAGATAGAGGGGGACAAAACTAACACAATAAAAACACAACAGACGATGACTAATAGATGAAAACTAATCTTTGTGACTACAAATAAGGTTCCAATCAGCTTTTAGCTTCTCAAGCACTTTATGTTAGTCTTTATCCTCCATATATTCTATAGTGGTAGTTTAAATGATGTCCTATTCATAGTTTCCATTCTTATTCTAATTTTTTCTGATGATATTTTTTTTAAGATCATGCCAAAGATAGCCATGTTAACGACCCCCCTGTGCCATTCTTCTTCCCCCTCACTAACGTCTTCACCTTCATATTCCTATTCACTATTATCCAGGCTTTCCTCATCATCACTAGGAAGAAAATATTCATTAAAAGATCCCAATACAACTTCCTCTATAGACAAGGTATGTGTAGGATCATCATGGAAAAAGTAGGACCTTAAGTGGCAAAAAAATTAGAAAAATCAGAGTTAGGAAACTTGACGTAAAAATTTGAATAAGTTATCTATATTATTTCAAAAATATGTAAGAATCTAATTTTGCTTTTTTCACAAGGTGTTTTTCCCGTTGGAACTTTACCTTAGTTGGGGCTGAAGGTGCTTCAGGTGGTTTGGGCCTTCTTTGGAATGCCTCTGTGGTCAATGTTCAGATTGTGAGACAGGAAAAAAATTGGCAATGGGTAAAGGTGGAATCTAAACAATTGAGAAATTGTTTCTTTATTCTCAATATTTATGGTCCAAAAAATTTTGTGTAGAAGAAAGCGTTATGGCAAGATATATATAGGAATTTAAGTGAAAAAGGAGATAGTATGTTCCTCCTGGGTGGAGACTTTAATGCAGTTCTATAGCCTTCTGATAAATCTGGGGGCATATGTTGGGTTGGGCAGAGTCAACAGGACTTTAGTGACTTTGTTATAAACAATGGGTTGCGTGAAGTTCATTTTAAGAAAGGATATTTTACTTGGGCTAATAGAAGGAGAGGTTTTCTAAACATTGCAGAAAAATTAGATGGATTTTTCCTGGTTGGAGATTGGACTTCAATGAATTGGGCATGTGAGGTGGAGATTCTCCCCATTTCTGGTTCAGATCACTATCCAATTAGCTTAAGGATTCAAGAGGATTCTACCCTGGATAGATGTCCTTTCAAGTTTGAATCGATGTGGTTTCGGGCAGAAAATTTCAAGGAGTTGGTTAAAGGTTGGTGGACGAACGCTCCAAGTCGGACTGGATGTAAAGCGTTCATATTCTTTAAGAAGCTTCAATATGTTAAAGAGTGTTTAAAAGCTTGGAACCAGGAGTCTTTCAAAAACATCTTTAATGAAAAACTAATGTTAGAGAAAATTTTAAGTGACCTGCACACTAAGGTTATTGGAAATGGCATGAGAGAGGTGGAGTTTGAATTGGAAAAGAAGCTAAATAAAGACTACTCTGAAGCCTTAGCACGTGAGGAAATATTCTGGCAACAGAAGTCTAGGGAAACTTGGCTGAAAGATGGTGATAGGAATTCCAAGTTCTTCCATAATTTTGTTAAGGTTCGTAGATCCACTAACAAAATTTTGTCAATTAAGAATGGGTTGGGGGAAACTTTGTTTGATGCTGATCAAATAAATTTGGAGGCCACTAGGTTCTATTTAGACTGTTTTAATGCAGTGGTTGCTAGTTCTGATGCTAATTCTTGTATTTTGGATGTCATTCCAAGTTGTATAACAAAAATACAAAATAATATGCTTATGGAGGAAGTCTCTCTAAAAGAAGTGAAGAAAGCTTTGTTTGGTTTAGGTGAGGACAAATCCCCTGGGCCTGATGGCTTCCCATCAATCTTCTTTCAAAAGTTCTAGGACATTTTTTGAAATGATATCAAGGAGGTGGTCGAAGAATCCAAGAGAAATGGTTTGGTTCTTAAGGAGCTAAATAACACCTTTATAGCTCTAATTCTGAAAAGGTCTGTGGTTAATACCTTTGATGACTTCTGACCTATCTCTTTATGTAACACAATCTATAAAGTTATTGCAAAAGTCATTGCTAACAGGTTAAAATTGGTGTTGAAGTATGTTATTTCTGTAGAACAGAGTGGGTTTTCTCCAAATCAGTCAATCTTTCAAGGAATTATTGTAGCTCATGAAGTCATACATTCAGTTCGAATGGAAAAAAATGAGAAGATGATGGTTAAGTTGGATATAAGAAGAGCTTATGATGAGGTTGATAGGAACTTCCTGCTGAAAGTGCTTGACAAATTTGGTTTTGGGTTGGAATGGCAGGTGTGGGTGGAAAGTTGCATTAGCACACCGCGTTTTTATGTGTTGGTTAATGGAAGTCCTCAAGGGTTCTTTGGCTCTTGCAAGGGAATCAAGAAAGGTGATCCTATGTCACCCTTTCTTTTTATTATTCTGGCTGAGGTTTTGGGAAGGTTAATTACTCGTAAATGTAGTGAAGGCCTTTGGAAAGGTATTAAAGTGGCAGAGGGTGTTGAAGCTATTTCACATTTGTAGTTTGCCGATGACACCTTTTTGATGGGGGATGCTTCTTTAAGAGAAGCCCGGGTGATGAAAAGCACTCTTGATAAGTATGGCTTGGCCTCAGGCCAATGCATTAATTGGAAAATATCCAAAATTTTCTTTTTTAATACCCCTATTCAATGCCAACTGGATATTAGCCAGATTCTAGCAATGAAGGTTGGCACTCTCCCAAGTAAATATTTAGGTATCCCTTTGTTTGGAGGGGTGAATAAAACTAGCTTATGGAAGGACCTTGTGGATTCATGTATGAATCAGTTGGATGGGTAGAAGAGTAAATGGCTTACCTCTGCTAGAAGAATTTTACTGCTTAAATCAGTGGTTTCTGCCATTCCCATTTATTCTATGATGTGCCTTAAAATCCCGTTGCTGGCTTGGGATAAGATATGTAAGGCTAAGGTTAGCGGTGGGGCTAGTCTGAGGAAGTGGCAGTTGTTAAATGAATCTCTTGGAGCGAAATTAGTATGGAATCTATATGCTAATCCAGAGTTATTGTGAGTTAAAATTTTAAAGGCTAAATATCTTGATTCAAATGAGGAGCAAATAATTTTTACAATTTGCAATCCTCCAAAAGGATCTACGATCTAGAATTTTATTGTATCTTGTAGACCTGTGATTTTAAACCATCTCTCATGGAAAATTGGTAATGGTCTAAAGGCTAATTTCTGGGAGGACTCGTGGGATGGTTTGCCAAACATTGGTGAAGGGCCTGATTTGATGGCTCTTAAATAGTATTTCTCTCAAAAATGGGGAACTAAGGTTCGTGACTACTTGGTTTTGAAGCAGGGATCTCTAGGCAATGAATGGGTTTGGAAAGATGTTGTGGGGGAAGAGCTCTCAGGTGAGCAAATTCAGTGTATGAAGAGGTTGCTACAAGGAAGGAAAGTTTTTATCTCAAAGAATGAAGATAAGCTAGTTTGGTGTGGGTCCTCCACTGAATGTTATTCGGTTAAAATTAGTTATCAACTCTTGGACTCATTGGAGAGGGAGATATTTTGGGCAAAAGATTTATGTTGGAATAAGCATGTTCTTCCAAAGGCAGGAACTTTCGCTTGGCTAGCTGTCAAGGGTAGAATTCTGACTGGTGATAGGCGGAAGCGTCTCGGTTTTGCTGGCCCATCCAAGTGTGTTCTATGTGACAAGGATGAAGAATCAATTGATCATCTACTAATACAGTGTGAGATGGCTACAAGGTGTTGGGATTTTGTGTGACATAAATTGGGGTGGCAAAGCCCGATGCAAAGGATGATGAGTGAGGTTTTTGATAGCTGACCAAGAATGATGAAAGGTTCCTTTTTTCTAGCATCTGGGTGGTGACACCCTCGTTGGTGATCTGGGAGCTTTGGAAAGAAAGAAATAGGAGAATATTTGTAGAGAAAAGTGAATCTTTGGAAAGAGTACTATGGTGAATTGAGCATAGTATTGAAGAGGTTGTGAGCAGTGCAGTCTCCCAGCCATAGAATCTGTGCAATCCTTTCTCCTTGGAGGATAGGAGAATACAAAAGGAGTGGCCTAGTATCCAGATCAAATCCTAGCTGGGATCTGTGAAAGTGAAATCTGGCAATGACTCTAAAAATGTGGTGAGCTGGGCAAAACCTATGAATGGCTAGATTAAAGAAAATTTTGACAGGGCAGCCAAAGATAACCCTGGCCCGTCTGGTTCCGGTGTGATCCTTAGAGATCATATTGGAAACACATTTTCTCTAGCAGAAAAAAAGCTAGAAGATGGAACCAATAATTTGGTGGAAGCTAAAGCAACTTTATTTGCGGTAAAGCTAGCTAAACAGTTTGGTGTTAAGAAACTGCATTTAGAAGGGGACTCCTTAATAATTATTTAGGCTATCAAATTCGGGGAGATGAAGGCTTGGCATCTTCAAAATTTTGTCAAATATATTACAAAAGATTTGGAAACCTTCGATGACTTTGTGGTTAGTCATATAAAGAGAGATGGGAATAGGGAGGCGGATATTTTATCCAAGTGGGTCGTGTCTTTTGAGGAAATTGAAAAAATGGCTGTTGAGGATTTTTGGGATGTCACTTTTTAATGCTTTTTGAGTTGGCCTAGTGGCGGTTATTGTGGTAATTAATAAAGCTTTTGCTAGTGCTTGACTTTTCATAGTAATGGAAGGGTATGCTGGAAATTTTTGAAATCGCGGGTGGTGTATTGGGAAGTGTAAACTTTTGGATAGAAAGAATTCAATTTCTTTCCACAAGTGGCAGTCCTCTTAAAGGATGTGAGGATGATGTCGGGTGTAGCCTAGAGGCAAAGGACGTTTATGAAGAGGGTGGCTTATGGTAATTTGATGTTACATCATTGTTTTTAAAATCTCCATCAAGTTGTATGAATTTTGAATTAAATGCAAATTACAACTTTTATTGAAGCTGGCGGAAGTACCAAAAATTGACGCGAAAGGCGGCCGGGTTTAAAATGGAGATAAATCAAAAAGATGGTGACATAATTACCAAAAATTTTAGCGGAGTTGCAGGGTGTGAGATAGTAATAGATGGAGGCGATGTGGTGTTTCTCCACAAAACTGCAACAGAAAGGTTTTTTTGGACCCCCAACAGTGCAGTGTCTGAAACAGGTGCTAAAAGTAAATCAAAATGCAGTGGTGGAAGTAGTGGTTGGGGTTTTAGGACCGCATTTCATGGATGCATCACATAGGGGTTGTCTAAATGCTGACATAGCATCAATGGTGTTTGCGTGGGAAATGGAGCTAGGGGAGGAAGCTAAGGAAACCAAATGGGTAATGCTAACGCTCTTTGATGAAGCGTTGTTAGGAAAATTGGAGTTGTTCATGGAATGGGTGGTGTCGGGTGTGGGTTTTGACGTTTCAGAAGGTATAGAAGACATGGATGAGGCCACTGAAGAAGGGTTAATTCCATTTGTTAGGTGGAGACGATGAAATGATAGAGAGGAGTATAAACAAATAATCTTAGTGGCATGGGAGAAGCTAAAAATAGAGTTGCATCGACAGGATATGGCCAGGCGACAGGTGAATTCAAGGGTGCCGAGTCTTTTCCCACGAAAGAGTCATGGTCTGAGGAGAAATTGATGGGATGGGAATGTAACAACAAGTGTGGTTTGAGGAAAGTGACACCAGGGTTTTTTGGAGCCTCATCAAAGATAACTTTTGGAGCTGTGGAGTGAAAGATGCTAGGGGTTCGATGCAGCTGGGAGTTTGTGGTTGGTGAACAAAATGTGACAATGTCCGGCTTCTACAAGAACCAGAGGATGAATGAACTGGTTTTTCGGTATGTAGTAATGCTTTTTTGATGCTTTTAGTGGGCCATAGATCTTCAAGAAAAGAACAGCATTGGGTGGAGCCAGGGGAGGGGACTGTTTGTTTTAAGTTGTTTTTTTCAAATTTTGGTTTTAGGGTTTAAACGCAAACAATGGCAGAATGGTGCTCATGGGATTTTTTTTGTATGTTACAATTATTTTTGGATAAAGCTCGAGAAGGATATATATTGTATTCAAAGCTTTTATGTAAATTTCCATTTATAATTAATAAAATATAACCTTTTACTGATAAAAAAAAATATGTAAGAATAGAATATGTAGCAAATTGAATTTAGTTTCTAAACTACTAGGTTTATTTAAAAAAAAAAATCTATTTGGTGAAAATTTGAAATTTCAATGCAATAGTACTTAAATTTCAGGGAAAAAATAAGTAGGTGTCTTTCTGACCACCCTAACCACAATAAAATGATCATATTTTTTTATAAGATTTTAGATATAAGTAGAGGACTCATGTCCCAATGTGATGCATATTTTTTTGTAATTTTTGTCCATGTAAATAATTAATTATGAATTTTTTATTACAACATTTTAAAAATATAAAAAATCGTATGTCTAACCACTTTAACTTGGTCAAAACTTCATGAAATTCAATTTTTCTTTTTTTAATCCTATAGTATGCAAAGCATGGGATCTTATGCATGTTTTAGATTTAAAAAATGTGATACCGTTTGAAAGCTATAGATGTTTTCCAATCAACCTATCAATTAGGACTTTAGTCGTAATTGAAATAGAAAATGAATAATAATTATTTATTAAATTCAAAGTAAAGAATAATTTATAATGATGGAAAGCTGAGAATCTCCTTTAAAACCCCTTTTCATTTCATCAATTTTGGGTTAAGAAAATTCATCAGCCACATACCGTACACATACCCATCATATTGTCACTTTTTGGCCCATCATGATCCTGCACATACGCGACATCTTATTTCCTTTTTTTTATCATTGATCTTGTTCTAACTAACACTAGCTAGCATGGTGGATCCCCTTTCACTTGACCTGCTACAAGAAACACTCTTAAGATATGGATTTTTCTCATCACCAGTTTTTATTGTGATAGAACCAAAGGGACCCATTTTAATCTTTCTAGGTTAGGAAGAGATGAAAGGGATTTAATTTTATAATGGGTGGTTCTCTTCAAAACAGTGATATAGGATGGCTTAGAGGAGAAAATATTAATCAGATATTCTATTTTGAGTTCAAATTTTGAATACGAAGGGGGGGGGTATGTGGAGATGCAACTTCTTATTTTAAATGAGTATGATTTCTAGGTGATTAGTGATGGAGGTAAGAGTTTTTAAGGTGGTGTTGAGAAATTTTTTATGTAGCTCAATGATTAATCCCTAATGCAGGGGTCTTTAGCAATGCATTACATTGAGAAGGATAATAGATAAAAAAGGATATATTGACCCATTATTTTTTATGAATATAATTCAACAGAGGAAAATAATATCCATTAATTTTTCTAAGCCTTACTTCAAGATTAAAGTCACACATAAAGTTGAAACTTACCAAAGCATAGGGCATGAGAAGATTTTCCCCAACGAAACCATTTTGAGTCTGAATATCTTTTTCTACTTTTTTTAAGAATTTGTCCATGCATTTTAGCCACTCCAATTCATTGCACTATAACTCTATAGATTCTAAAATAAATATTTTATAACATAAAACTAGATGCCACCAATTGAAACCTTTCTTTCTTTCTAGGAGTTACAAAATTTGTAGGTGAGAATATCCTCATATCCCTACACGTCTTTGAAGAAGGGAGTTAAGACAACATCCCCAAATATTTTCTAGATATATACCTTTTTTTGAAAGGGATACATATGATGATGAGTTTTTTAAGTAGAAGGTTGAGGAGATATTATGCATGGACTAAAATATTTGCATTTTGATCCACATGATGCTTTTGGTCTCTCCTCAGTACTATAAAGTTGAACAAATGGAAATTTTGGTGGCGTTGTCATTATTTTGGCCTACAAACATGTTTCCTCCATCAGAGACTGGTCTTGATTATTTAATTTTACTTTGCAGGATGTGTTATGGCATGTTTGGGTCTTGTAATGTCATGTTTCAATCCACAATTAATTTTTTCTTGCAATATTATATATGCTTAGAGTCGACAAGTGTGATATGATATGTTTCCTCTAAATTTTTTTATTAGAGCCAACCTAATTAAAGTTTTTTTTTTTTTTTGTGGAGGATATATATAGAAGATAAAATTACTTTTAGAAATCATTGTTTTTCAAAGTGTTATGATCAAGATCTAATTATGTTAAATATCAAGTGTGTGAGGTTTGTGTCAATAGTTAATTGTACAAAAAAGGAAATACAACTTCAACATATGTTACATGTTTCTTCATAGTAGCTTATATTCTTATTTATGATTATAAATTTTATGTACCCTATTCTAAGAAAATGATTCTCATTAGGTCCTTACTATCTCACTCTAAGGTTGTTCACCTTGGTCTGTAATTTCATAGGTTATGAACCTAAAAAAACATTGTAATTCTTGTTAGTAGTGAGCTTCATATATTGTGAGTTAATCCTCACCACAATTTTCCCTCATAGGGTTTTCCACATAAAATTATTGGTGTCCTTGTGTGTTGCATGATTTATTTTCTTCTCTTCTTCTAGTTTATGTGATGTGATGTTTAATCTACAAATGACAAAGGTTAATTTTATATGTTTATTTTCCTCCCTCTCAAAACTACATTGTGTTCAACAAAGTTGTCAAGTCATGAAATCTATATGTTCTCATCAATAGATGAAGTTTTGATGACAATCCTTAGAATAAAAAAGCCACAAATAGGTCTTCTAAGCCCTAAATTTTTAGATTTTGTAGTGTAGTAAAATGAATATCCTTGCATTTTTACACTCATTTGGGCCTGACTTGCTTTATTTATCCCTATTTATGTCTTAATTGGTCCTATTTTACATCTAAAAGCCCTATGAATTATATCCTTGTCCACCTAATCCCAACATTCTCTAATGTGTAAATGATAATTTAATGATTTCATCTGTGTGTCCCTAATTTTTGTGTTAGGAATAAAACACCACCTAGGGAGTCTTTGTCCCACAAAGGTCCTGAGACCCTAATTTTGAGGCATCTTAATTGGGCCCCTTTTTGGTGTCCCACAAAGGTCTTGAGACCCTAATTTTCATGACTTGGGAATAAGACGTCAACTAGGGTGTCTTAGTCCCCCTTAAGGTAATTTTTGGATTTAATTTTAAATTTGTGTGGGATTTAGCCTCCTTTCTTTAATGAATAAATATGCCATCTTGATGTGATGTAATTTTGAGATATTAAACATGGATAAGTATAAATACAAGGTTACCTCATTCATTTTGAAGTAAGTCTTTTGTGAGAGCATTCATCATAGCAAATTGAGTTTGCAAGAGCATTCAAGAGCATTATTTCAAGCATTTGGATCCATCATCAAGATTCAAGCATCATATCCAAGATATTCTTGCATCATGTGTGTTGTTGTGCTAACATTTGTGATGTAGGGTTTTGATTCAAGCAAGCATTTCAAGTTCATATCCATCAAACACTCAACAATTTCATGATCCATATGCATTGAATCAATTTCACATAATTTTGTAGACTTTACAATAAGGGTTTGGTGAGTTGTAACATTCCATGTTGTCCCTTCATCATTTCCCTTCATTATTCTATTTCATTTCAAGGTTTAATTATCAACAAGCGGATTGACCAAGGTAAACCCCCATTCACTAAAAAAAAAAGTTTTTCCATTTCTTACATATTTATGATTGCAGATTTAGGTTGAAGACTTGAAGATCATTTGAAGTGAAAAATTACAAAGTTGCATTACAAATTTGTCATCTTCACAGAAACTCACCTACAGGTCGAATCTGAATGTTTTAGAACCTGATATCACAAGAAAATGAAGTGTAGTGATCAACCCTTAGGACCACATTCAGAAAGTTCATAAATTATAGAAGGGACTAAGTTGCCACTTAGAGAATCTTAGTCATCCTGAACATATTTGTCATAAATTCATTCAGATCTTGATCTAGCATCCAAAGATTTTGCATCTACCCTGAAAAATAGTAGCGGGACTAAGATGATAGTAAGGGTGTCATTCTATTCCATAGGACTTTTTAAAAACTTCTTTGCATTTCTAGAATCCTCACAACATTTCCAAACTTCCCAAGTACATACATCCTAAATCCTTGTTTCATAATTTCATCATTTGCATGTATCATTTAGCTTGCATAACTAGGTTTTGTGAGTTGAATGCTCATTTATCTTTTCCAACGATTTGCTTGGTGGTGAACCCCTAAAATTTTAAAGAACCCCTTCCTAGGTCCTCCCCATTGAGAATTGACTCACCTTGAGAGGTTTATTGTTAATCCAATTGTGAATCCTATGACATTTTTAAGTGATTAGTGGAGGAAAGGGAGACATCATACATTCATCCCTTCTTCATAGCCACCATTTTGGTGAACCCAACCTTGTTGAGAATTCATTTTTTTTAATTTGGAGTCCATCAAATTTTAGATCTAGATAGCATTCATTATTGCATTACATCTTGCACTAGTGAAATTATATCTAGGGTTTTCCATATTTAGTGAAATTACATTTAGGGTTTTCTTATATTTGCATTAGTGAAAGTGCATATACATTGCATTTTTACTTTCTTGCATCATTTCATTTCATTCAAAAACTAAAAAGTGCATTGTCCATTATCTTATTTGCATTTAGAAACATTTTTTATTGCATTGAAAATTGAAAAAAAAATCATTCAACATTGCATTCAATTGCTTGTTACAAGTTACTTTTCCTTACATTCATTGGCATAATTTGTTTTTGTAAACATCAATATCTTGAATAGGAAATCTGTAAACACTATAGATAATTTGGAATTTTTTTTTTATCTAAGAAAAACCTCTATGAGGACTAAAACACAATTTCTAGCATCTTAGTCCCTCTTAAAGTCTCTAGCTCGAAAGTATCTCACTACTATTTGATGCATGTTTCAGTCTCTAGAACTTCAGAATCTCACCAGTAGGACCAAGACACCCTTAGTGGCATCTTAGTCCCTATTGACTTTGAATTTCCATTTTTTAGGACCTAAAATTACTTTTTTGTGCTTTTGTGGGCTACCTTCAGTTTTTTGTTTCAGTTTGTAGAATTGTTGTTATTCCAATTTCCCTCATTTCAAGTGTAATTGAAAGAATAAGATATTGTGTTCATTTCACTTTCTATGGTTTATCCCTTGTATGAGTTGTAGTACTTGGTTTCCTACTACTAATGTTGTGGTTAGATGAAGTGCGCAAATCATGGAACCCTATGATAAAACACTTGTTTATCTTGGATTATCAAGCTCTCTTACTTCTAGTGTTGGTCTTAGTTCACTAGGTATTTGGCCTTGCTATTGCACCAAAAGGTCAACCTGTCAATGACTGATACAAGCTTCATATAAGATCCACAGGAGGTGGTTAAACCATGTCACAAACCCAAGTGTCATGGTGGAGAAGGAAGACCAAGGGAAACACCATCTTGCAACAATCCCCCCCAAACACAAGTGAGGGGTTTCAATGTGTGACCTTAGCTCTGATACCAATTGTTGGCCTTGTCATTGCACCAAAAGGTCAGCCTATCAATTACCAATACAAGCTTCAGATAAGATCCACAAGAGGAAGCTAAACCATGTCACAAACCCAAGTGCAAAGATGCAATTTATGCTATGTTTGAAAACACACTGTGAATTGCAACAACTATGGAAGATGAAGAACTAGAAATAAATATGCAAAACAAAAAGTATAGGGTGAAATCTAAGTGTACCTGGATGATGTGTGAACTTTCTAGAATGTCTGGAATGCTGATGATTTTTTTTATTTTTCACTATGGGACTCATTTGCCAAGGGTGGTGAATCAATCCTCCTATTGTTGAAAAAGTGTTGGGAACTGATTTTTGACAACCAAGAGTTGATTTTTGACAAAATGCAGATTTCCATATTTCAAGTGGGACTCATTCCCCAAGGGTGGTGAATTAGTCCTCCCTAAGATTTCTAAAAATTCAAGGGTCAACACTACTACTCCAGGTCTAGTAATGACTGAATGTATGGTTATCGGGGTCAATTATATAGAGAATAGGCTAAAAGTCACTCAAATTGCTCAGATAGATGATGAATTGATTTGAAGAGCCTAGTTGATTTGAATTCCAATTTTCAACACCTTCAAACTTGTCAAAGCTGCAAAAAAAAGGCTGCTAAGAAACATGTAAAGGGGAAAAATGTTTGGGGGTTAGAGAATAGGGGTTTTCCTTGGTCAAACCCCACTTTAGTAATTAAACCCAATAGAAATGAATGACTTGAAAAGGAAATGATAAATGAATAACATGCAAGTATTAAAAACTTACGACATCCTTGATCTAAAGTGATGTCAATGGCTGCTCAAAAGTGCTTGAATTGAAGATGCAAAATGCTTGAGTTCTTGAAGATTGCTTGAATATGTTAGGATATTGAATACTTGAATGAGATGTAAAATGCAATGAAAAATTCCTATTTATACAATTATTGTGCCTTATTATCCATTCATACCTCATCACAAGCCGACATGAAGTGAATTTGAGTAAAATCTTGAAAGAAATTTTGAAATATTTTGAATTTGGGGCCAAGGGGGGCTCATTTTCCACCCTTAGCAAATGAGTCCCACTTGGGACCCAAAACCAAGTGTTGGGAAAAATGTTATGTTTAATTTTTTTTGTCAGGATAGGACCCAAAAAATACACTTAATATAAGCATATGAGGGCATAAAGAGACAAAATAATGCATGAGAGGGCTATAAATAGGAAAAATATGCCTAGAAAAGTGTGAAATCTAGTTACAATATTGGACAAGACTTCAATATAGGACTTTTTGATGTAAGAAAAGGTTATTTTTAGGTGAATTTCTTTAAATAAAGTCTAGAAGAATGTAGAAATTTTTTACAACACTTCACAAAACCTTCACAAGACATCATTCTTTGAGTTTTAGCACCAAAATAAGCATGTTCAAGCCAAGATACATCATAAAATTAAAATAGTTCATAGCTCCAACACTATGAAACAAGACCTAGAAGATGATGAAAATGGGAAGGGTCCATTTTTTGATGGTACATTTAACCCCCACTTTAGTGAGAGAAACTTTCTTCCTCACACTAAAGTAGCCATGGACATCAAAGAGAAGAGGGTTCAAATGCACTTATGTTAGCAAGATGAAATGCAACAAACAAGAGGGATGATCAATCCCCAAGGATGAGGATCACATGGAAGAGTGAACATAAGGACAAAGGAACACACAAGTGTTGAGAGGAATTGAGTGAAACTTTGATCATCAATCCAACTAGTTGTGAAAAGAGATCTAGGTTGATTTGTTTGAAAAAGAACATGTGTACTCATTCTAGGGCCGTAGAACTAGTTGTCTGCGGGATGAGAGGACCAAAAAAGTAAAATACATACACTAGTTCGTATGCACTCACAAAAAAAATGAAAGTTGCTATGGGGAAAAGTCATGCTGCTAGTTGGGCTTCCTGGTCAACCATGCCAAAGCTATATTCATTTGATAACTTTAACAAGGTGCCACAAAACCAAAGAAAATGAGAATGTTGGGTTTTTGTAAAACAAGCAAAATAGGATTACACCACAGGCATGCAAGTTGTGTTATGCAAGGTGGCCGAATGAGAATGCAATATGTAAAAATGTTATGTGGGTAAAAGCAAGAAGTTGGGTACACAAAGAGGGGAAGTTTCAGCCAAAAAAAATTCTTGCACAAAATGCATACGCATTATTAAAAAAATACATATGCATTATGCTTCGGGTACCCGAGCCTAAAAAATGTGTATGCACTAAAAAACGTGTATGCGTTATAACGTGTACGCGTTATATAATGCATACACATTTTATAACATATAAAAAATGATTATTTAAAAAAATAAATACTTTTTATAAACGGATACCCATTTTGAAACGCGTACCCTTTTTGTAACACAAACGGGTATGCATTTTACAAAATGGGTATGCGTTTTAAAACGGGTACCCATTTCTTAAATTTTTTTTTTTTAAATAATCAAGAAAATAAAGAACACATGCTTTTTGTAACGTGTACACAGTTTTTAAAAATGTGTATGCATTTTTAAAATTCAAAATTCCCAACCCACATGTTGCCTCAGTTTTAGGCTTGGGAAAGGCTTGGCAATCCGAGCCTTAGCCTTTGACCTGCAACTAAAAAACAAAGGTAGATTGAAGAACAATGTCCAACTTTGGCAATATGGTTGATGGACTTTTTTTTTGAATCAATCTATAAAATTAAAACCCATTAGAGAACACAATGTCTAATTCCTAACAATATGGTAGGAATTGTTAGGCAAAAGACTACACCTTACACACCCCAACAAAATGTGGTAGCAGAAAGAATGAATCGTACATTAATGGAAAGAGCTAGGGGCATGTTAAGTAGTGCTAAGTTAGACAAATTCTTTTGGGCATAAGCTGTTGGTACTGCTTGTTATTTAATTAATAGATCTCCTTGTAAAGCTCTTGTTGATAAAACTCCTTATGAAATGTGGTTGGGTAAAAATCCTTTAGTTTCAAATTTCAGGGTCTTTGGTTGTGAGGCTTTTGTTCATGTGCCTCAAGAGAAGCGGTCTAAATTGGATCCCAAATCTCAGAAATGCATCTTTGTAGGTTATGGTGAAAATGTTAAAGGTTATAAACTTTGGAATCCACTAACACGAAAGATGATATTTTCTAGAGATGTTATTTTTCAGGGAATTTAGAGCTAACTCTGAAGATGTGCAACCAAAGGAAAATTCAAAGACAATGCATTTTGAAACTAAGCAAGAAGATGCACATGTGGAAGAATAGAGAGATGGACAAGAAGATGGAGAAGAAGAAGAGAGTTTTGACGAATCTGTTGTAATAGAAGAAGTTGAAAAAAATGAGGATGAACATGAGGAGGAACCTCTTACTCCACCTTTGAGAAGATCCACAAGACAACGAAATCCAGTTGACAGGTATAGCCCACCTGATTTTCGTTGTAAAATTGCTTTGTTATGTACTGATGATGAACCTAGATCATTCAGGGAGGCTCTCTCTTCAGAAGAATGTGAGTCTTGGATGCAGTCCATGCATGATGAGATGATGTCTTTGAAAAACTGTGACACCTGGGATCTTGTTAGTTTTCCCTAAGGAAGAAAGGCCATTGGTTGTAAGTGGATATATAAAAAGAAGTTTGGTGCAGATGGAAAGTTGGAACACTACAAGGCCGGATTAGTGGCCAAGGGCTACTCCCAAAGAGGGAGTTGATTTTGGTGAAATATTCTCTCTTGTTGCTAAGTTAACCTCTATTAGATTCATTTTATCCATTGTTGTTGCTTATGATTTAGAAATAGAACAAATGGATGTTAAAATTGCTTTCTTGCATGGGGATCTAGAGGAAGAAATTTATATGCAACATCCTGATGGTTTTGTTGTGAAAGGAAAATAACACTTGGTTTGCAGGTTAAAAAGGTCTCTATATGGTTTGAAATAGCCACCTAGGATATGGTACCAGAAGTTTGATGCATTCGCATTAAATATGGGTTTTGTTAGAAGTGATGAGGATCACTATGTTTATTTTAAAGTTATTGATGATCAGATACTAATTATTGTCTTATATGTGGATGATATGTTGTTCATTGGTAACAATAAGGTAATGATTAGGGAACTTAAAACTCAACTTTCTAGCACATTTGATATGAAAGATTTAGGGGCTGCTAAATATATTCTTGGGATGGAAATCATTAGGGACCGGGTTCACAGAAAGCTTTGGTTAAGTCAGAGTAAGTATGTTAACACTATTTTGCAAAGGTTTAATATGCAGGATTGTAAACCAGTAAATATTCCATTTCCTATTGGTACTAAGTTAAGTTTAGACATGTTTCCTAAATCGGATGATGATATTGATGAAATGTCTAAAGTTCTTTATGCTAGTGTTGTCGGTAGTTCAATGTATGCAATGGTTTGTACTACACCAGATATAGCCCAAGCAGTGGGAGTCTTAAGTAGGTTTATGTCTAACCTTGGTAAAGAACATTGGACTTTTGTTAAAAGGGTATTTAGATATTTGCAAGGCACTTCTAATTACTGTTTGGTTTATCATGGTACTAACAATGTTGATAAGTCATTGGACATACAGGGTTTTTTTAATGTAGATTGGGTAGGTGACTTGGATAGTCGAAGGTCCACTAGTGGCTATGTGTTTACTTTGTTTGGAGGAGCAGTGAGTTGGATGAGTAAAAGACAACCTACAGTTGCTTTTTCTACCACTGAAGCAGAGTATATGGCTGCTACACATTCCTCTAAGGAGGTAATTTGGTTACAGACACTTGGTAATGGTATTGGTTTTGATTGCAAGATAGTGAGGATCAGATGTGATAGTCAGAGTGCCATATGTTTGGTTAAAAATCCTATGTATCATTCTCGTACTAAGCATGTTGATATTTAGTATCACTTTGTGCGAGAAATGGTTGAGAATGGACAAGTCTTGATTGAAAAAGTTGACACTTTGGATAATGTTGTAGATTCTCTTACAAAGCCAATTACCACATAAAAGTTCTCTTGGTGTAGAAAGGCCATGGGCCTTGATCATTGTACTTAATTCTATGTAATTGTATCTCTATGGGTGTAATTTACAATGTATGATGTCAAGTGGGAGAATGTTAGGATTTAGGTGTCATCAAACATGTAAATCCTTTATTTTATTATTCTCCTAGAGTTTTTTGTACATTTACCCAGAAGAGGTGAAATTGTTTGACCAACAGTGGTGAAAGAGACTATGTAAATGCAGTGTTACCGTTACCTTTTATCCTTATGGAAAAGGAAAAATTAGCTAGGCGTCCCACTTTGGAATCTTCTAAAATAAGGTTTTTGGGTCAAAATAGGATGTTGTAAGAGAATCTATGACATGCATGCAAGTTGTCATAAGATGTTATGACAGTATGACAGATTCCCTATGATAGAATATGTTATTTTTAGACCCCAGGTGCCCATGCATAAAAGATGCCTTATGATAGCTGTAAGAGCATCTGTAAGAGGCTATTTTTGGTATTTTTTTACCATTTCAAGGAGGGAGGTGTGGGTTTTTCTAGGTGGTATTTCTTCCTATTGTTTGGTGAAACCATGGTGGTTTTCATCCTCACAAATCTCTATAAATTGGGGGCTTGAGCTAGTGTTATAAGATTTTAGTTTTGTAGGGTAACAGGGTGCTGCTGGATTTACAGGGAATGATAAGAGAAGTCTATTGCTGCATGTAATATTGGAGATTATTAGTAATATACTTGCCTCTCTTTCGGTGGTGGATTTTTTTTCCTTCGGGGTTTCTCCACGTAAATCTGTTGTTGCATGTGTTATGATTTTTCTATCTCTCTCTCATTCTTTCTTCACACTAAGGCTAAGGTTAATCTACATATTTCAGATTTTCATTCACACATTTAAGTTCATATTGCAAGCTTTCTTCACCTTGTTTTTCAAAAATCTCCATATGGAATATTATCTTGTAGTTCCATGAATTCTGAGAGTGCGTCATCATTTTTGAATGTGTCAAGAATTGGTGGTCCTCATTGATTATAATCAATGAGTTGGGGGTAAACTAGGTGGATTTCATGATTTTGATGGTCTGAATCAAAGGATAGGGTGTTAATCATGAGAAGGGTGGTATCCTCAAAGAGAATGGGTAGGTTTGTTATGGAATCCTCATCATCAATACTACTGCAGATGTTAGTTATGTCAAATGTGAAGTTGTCTATGACTCGACCTGTAGATATGAGTAAGCAAAGTTTGGCTGTAGATTGTTGAGGAGGATTATTGGCCTTTCTAACTAGAGGACTTCAGCCATGTATGGTTATACTTAGAGGGGTCCATCCAAGGCCAAGATTTCTCATTGGCGTCTCTAAAATGATAGGTATTATAAGCCCATTTTCATTTTCCCAATTCTCTAGTTTTTTTTATAGCCCATTGTGAGCATCATTTGCAAACCTTTGCTTTTGTCATCCATTGGTAAATTATTTTTGGTCTATTATCTTGGTATAGGAGATGAGATAGGTCTTCCTCTATGATTTCTTGGCCGAGATCTCCCCAAGTTCTAAACTTGGGATATTCTTCAGGGGATGTTTGAGAAGTGGAGATTCAATTTGATTGCGGACGTCCTCGTGATCTGGGAGATTGTGGTAACTCTCCTACCACAAAAGAATTTTTAGGAATTATGTAGTTTTTGCAACCATTATCCTAGATGATGACTTTGATATCAGAGATGGTGGGGATGGCAGGAGTGGTGGGTATCTTTGTCGCAGAAGTGGAAGCTAGAGTGGTTAGATCAATGTATGGTGTTGATGGGCCTTCATCATTTTTTAGGTACTTGAGGTATTTTGTAGTATTTTTCCTCAAGGTTATTTTAGTAGGAGAATGGTTTAGGATCTCCATGGATGGTGACCTCTTGTCCTTCATATGTGATTTTGACACATTGATGGAAGGTTGATGCTACTACTTGCATTACATGCATCCATGGACATCCTAGGAGAATGTTATAAGGCAAGTCAAGATCTAGGACATGATATGTAGTTTCCATGATAGTTGGCCCCACTTGAATAGGGATTTGGATTATGCCTTGGGACACTCTATTTGGA
>VDFB02047945.1:0-12730 GCA_007258455.2 Sequoia sempervirens
GAAAAATAATGAAAAGAGCATTTTATAATTGTTGCAGTACGTTCTACCTCTATCTCTCCCAGACAACTTTGACAACAATGTCAAGTAAGTTATATATGATCTTGGAAAATACACGAGGTAAGTAGCGAGATTTGTTCAATTCATTGTATACATCTTATAATTGCCATTTGTTTTACTCATATGATATATTGTATATTTTTGTTAAATCTAATATATTTGGCACCTTGAATCACTTTGTATTGGTTGTCATCTAAAGAAATCCATAAAGAAGATATAAATTATTGAAGAGTACCCCTTGTCTAATGTGTGAAAATGCAAAGTGTCTACCTTCAACATTTTTCAATGCACAAGAACACTACCTCATACACCAAGTTGAGGAGATTGAATTGTGTGGACCTGTACACACAAGGTCAATGTGGATGGTTGAGAGGAACTTGAAATTTTTGAAGGCTTTGGTTAGACAAAGAGCACATCTTGAGGGTTCTATGGTGGAGGGATATATGGTATACCATACCATGGTGTACATTTTTAAATATCTTCCTAAGTTTGCAGCAAAGATCCATGTAGATCGCATTTGGGATCCCAACTCCACTAAAATATTTGAAGGGGAGTAACTAATGGGGAAAGGCAGATTGAAGAAAGTGAGAGGTAATTATAATACATTTTTCATTTGGTTTTTATGTCTATTGTACTTATTTAATTATTAATCTTCAATATACATCAATTATAAATTAAGGTCGTATACTATGGTAATTAACTAATTGAGGTAGACCTAGGAGGATCAACTCAACCAACCTATCAACCTACCTTTAAGAGGGTTCCAAAAAGTTTAGAATTACCACTTTAAACAATCCAAACAACTCTCAAATCCTGACAAACAACAGAAGTCGGATTTCACACTTTGACTCCTTGAATCCTTGTAGCAGTGCAAACCTACTAGTTTTGCCCAATAACTGAAAAATTTCCCAAAACACAAGACAAACCCTTGATGGTTTTTGACACCCATTTTGGCGTTATTAAACATACTTCAAGGGAAAGTACAAGTCCTTTGGACCAAATCACCAAAATCACCCTTTCTAGGTTGTGTTGATTAGGCTGATTAAGCCTATTTTACAAAGCAACTAGTCTTTAAACTTGTCATATGCCCATGAAATCTTCGGGAAGAAATTTTTATGCCTCCAAACCTCCAAATCCACAAAAATATTCCACTTGTACAACCAGATTCTTGCCAAACCCAAAACCCTTGTTTTAGGCCAAAATCATGGGGGTTTATTCAATCTCGTACTTCCACGACCTCCCAAACCTCAAAACTAACTCAGACACAACCCATTAGGTTTTCACATGGGTAAAAATTCATAAAATCAGATCTCCCATACATAGTATTTTGAAACCTAGGCTTGAACCTCTCATTTCACATGCTTTTCTTCACAAAACTCTTGAGGACAACTATACCTTTTTTATTTCTCATCCTATGAGGGTTTACAATAATCACTTTATGCATTTTAAAGGCATTTACAACTCAACTACTGGACAACCACCTCTACAACTGACTTTTTAATCTTTTATGATCACATGAAACATAAAACACACTAATTTAAAGGTTGTTAACATCACTATTGAAATGTTTTAATTTTTTGAACTTTTAAATGTATTGAAACTCCTAGGACACCTCTAAGACCATGCTAGTGGCTTGATAATAGCCTTATTATTGACATGACACTAACCTTGCATCCTTTTACATGTAAATTCTCCAATTTTCCTTAATAAGGCTACAAAACTCTTTAGTGCAAAACTCAAACTCATAACTCAAAACTTCACCTAGAACATGTCTAATGGTCTTAATCGACCTTACTCAAGACAAAAACATCCAAAAGACTCACTCTACCTATTGACCATCTATCCACCTTCAAATAATCACAAGTTGAGAATGAGGTATAGGTGCTCCTGCACCACTAATTATATGTCGTTTGTGAATTTCAATTTTTTTTTATATAGTTGGTCAAGAGTGGGATGCACTACATTTTTACGTCACAAAAAATATTGATTGGATGATGGTATGGATTGAATAATGTCAACAATCTGGTCACTCATTAACTGGGAAGGTGTGGCTTCATTGGTTAAATAAGCTCATCGTAATGGAGATTCCAATGTTACACAAAGGGAAATTGATTTAGCATATGGTTTAAGAGATAAACAGGTACACATAAATATATTAATCACTCATATTATTTAATTATTTTCAATTATATTGATGTATATATATGTTGAGATTTTTTTCTTTGCATACATTCAGCCAAGAATAAATATGTTTATCAATTAACGATATTGCAATAATTTTTTCATGTTTGACATATTGCAGGTGAAACACCACAAGGCTATGTTGTGCAATGGTCATAAATTTTGAACCAAAAATTTGGATGACACAAAGAAAACTTGTGATTCTAGGATAACTGCAGTCTTTCAGGTGACTAATGTTTCATCTAGAAGTGACAGACATCCAGAAGTCTCAGAAAATCGATACTATGGGATTTTGGATGATATACTTGAGTGTGATTTTAAGTCCTTCAAATTAGTTTTGTTCGTTGTCCTATGGTACAGGCTATGATTGAATGAAATTTATCCCGATAGAACTGTTATTGAACATGATAATGGATTTACCATGGTTAATACAAGGTCGATTGAGAGAGCTAGAAATGAGCCCTATGTTCTTCCAAGCCAATGTGAGCAGGTATTTTACTCAGAGGTTCCAGGTTAATCGGGTTGGTCATTTTTTGTTAGACATGATCCAAGAGGGCCAGTAAAGTATAATGTGGTGGAAGAAGAAGATACCGAAGAACTAGAAGATGATGTAGATGATGATGAGGATCAACAGTTAGTTGATGATGTGCCTGATGAAGATGTCAAAGAAGAGGAACTAAATCATGATGATGTAGGAGTTAATGTTCATGAAGATGATATCCGTATGGATGATGACATTATTGAAACTAATATCAATGACAACGATGATGATATGACCAATCCTTACAATGTCGAATTTGGATTGAATGATACAAACAAAGAGTTGGATGAAGAAGAAGATCAATTACATTGAAATGTATGAGTTATGAAATTGTATTATCTATTTGATATTCATTTCTTGATAGAATTATATTTGAATTATGTGGTTACATAATTAATTAATGATGTTTTTAATTTTTATGCCATTCCATAATTAATTCATGATGTTACAACTATTGTAGTTCTCCTATAAATTTCCATATGATCATAATGAATAATGTTTTGGGAAATTTCATGAAAGATGACACATTGATCATAGTAGTGAAATAATTGCAAAGTCGTTTAGATTTTTTAGACCAATCACCCTTCACAATGTCATTTTTAGGATCATCTCCAATTTGATTACTAGGACACATAAGGTTGGATTTGATTGGCTTATCTTGGAGGAACATTGTGGCTTTGTGTAATGTGAGCAAATTTTGGATGGGGTATTTGCTATTGCTAAGGTGGATCACTCCTTTCTGTGAAGGCCATACACTTATGATTGGGTCAAGTGTTCTTTTCTTTAGAAAATTCCTATTTCCTTTTTGATAGGTTATGATTTGATTAGATGGGTTATGAAGCACTTATTTCAAGTAATTTATGTCTATTTTAATTTGTAATTTATTAAATTCAAACACATCCAAAATTATGTCCCTTGCTTTAATTGATTATTATATTATTTAATTATTAACTCAAATGACACCTCTAATTTAACTATATATATCTAATTGAATATATCTAAAGTGTTGAACATTTTTAGATCAAATTTAGTAATTAACTCAAACAACTTTTCCAATTTCACTAACATCTTTTAAGATATTAAACAAATATGATTTATGAAAGAAGTATATTGGAATCAAATTAAATATGATTCGTATTCAAATGTAAAAACTACAAAGAATGGAAATAATTCTTTCAACACAAACTATTATGTAGTATTCAATTAAAATGAAAAAGCTTACTCTATATTAGTTAGGATACACAACTAATAAAATGATCTAAATAGTCTAATAATTTGACCATTAGCATATAGAAATTTCTATAGAGTTGTAGATCTCTTCCATTTCAAAAACAAAAAACAATATTAGGTAGATAATCAAACATCTTTCATTTCTATAGTGACTTATTTATCCTAGAGAAACTAAGTATATAGTATACAAAGAAAATGAACAAACCCACAACTACCCCTATTTTGAACGAGTTTAGTTTTCTCCCCTTCCTGATCTCCCTAATATTGTCTAATTATTTTAAAGAGACCAAGGGTCATAACACAACTTTATTCAATCCACTAAATATCTTGGTTAATGAAACTTGAAAAAAGAAACAAAACAATTGCTACATTTGGCATTTCATGTGGAATGAAGAGTGGTGACAATAATCTACTTATAGTTTAATAAAACACTATTTTTAGAAGGCTTGACATTAGAGAGATAGAGAAGAGGGGGAGAGAAGGAGAGATAGGTTGAAGAGGAAGAGAGAGAAGAGATGGAGATAGATAGGTAGAAAAGGGAGAGAAAGAAGAGGGGAGAGGGAGAGCAATATGTAGAAAGGGAGAGAGAAGAAGATAGGGAGAGAGGGAGAGATAGCTCAATATATATAGAGGGAGAGGGAGATACATAGAAGCAAGGGATATAGAGAGATAGAGGGATGGTGAGAGAGAGAGAGAGATAGAGATATGGGAAGAGAAAGAGATGGAGATATATGGAAGAGAAAGAAAGAGAGGTGGAGATAGAGAGTCAATGGATAGGGGGATAGGGAGGGAGAGATGGTGAGAGACAAAGAGAGGGATATATATATGAGGGGGAGGGAGAGAAATGGATATTGATAGGTAGAGGAGGAGAGATAGAGAAGAGGGGGAGAGAGGGAGAGATAGGTTTAAGAGGAAGAGAGAGAAGAGATATTGGAGATAGATAGGTAGAAAAGGGAGAGAAAGAAGAGGGGGAGAGGTTGAGTGATATGTAGAAAGGGGGAAAGAGAGAAGAAGATAGGAGAGAGATGGAGAGATAACTCAATATAGAGGGAGAGACATAGAAAGGGGGTGATATAGAGAGATAGAGGGGATGGTGAGAGAGAGAGAGATAGAGAGGCAGAGAAAGAGATGAAGATTTATGGGAAGAGAAAGGAAGAGAGGTGGGAGATAGAGAGTCAACAATGATAGGGGAATATGAGGAGGATGGTGAGAGATGAGAAGGGTTGAGAGATTAAGAGGAGGAGAGAAAGGAAATTGATAGGTAGAGGAGGAGAGATAGAGGAAGACAGGAGAGAGGGAGGAGATAGGTTGAAGAGGAAGGAGAGAAGAGATGGAGATAGATAGGTAGAAAAGGGAGAAAGAAGAGGAGAGGGAGAGAAATACAGAAAGGAGAGAGAGAAGAAGATAGGGAGAGAGGGAGAAAGCTCTATATATAGAGGAGAGGGAGAGAAAGGGGGGGATATAGAGAGATAGAGGAGGATGGTGAGAGAGAGAGAGATAGAGATATATGGGAAGAGAAAGAGAGATGGAGATATATGGGAAGAGAAAGGAAGAGATGTGGAGATAGAGATTTTATGGATAGGGGATAGGGAGGGAGAGATGGTGAGAGATAGAGGAGATAATGAGAGGGGAGGGAAAGAAAGGATATTGATAGGTAGAGGAGGAGGAGATAGAGAAGAGGGGAGAGGAGATAGGTTGAAGAGTAAGAGAGAGAAAGGGGAGAGGCAGGAGATAGTTCAATAGACAGAGGGGAAGAGGAGTGACATAGATAGTGGGAGATATAGAGAGATAATTATATTAATTAAGAGATAATTATATTAATTATATTATAATAATTATAATATTATATTAATATTATAAGTTTAGCTAATATTATATTAATTATATATAATTTATTATGTAAAATTTAACATGGTGCCACAATTTTCATTTTAATTGACATAATCAAAACCTAGCTTATCAAATTGGAGAAGTGAATCGCGCGCTAGCGGAGGAAAGGTTGCAGGAAGCCTAGGGATCGAGCTTGCTTGGCTGCAAAAATTGGAATTTTTGTGATTTGTTTTGTTGTGAAGACCTCTGCATCTCATCCATCATCAAAATGGTCTATTTATTTCATCTAAAATTTATGAATCAGAGTGCTATAGGGTTTTTTATTTGATTTGGTTTGTGAATATTACTCTTTGTGATTGTATTTTGTATATTTGTCTTCAATGCCAGTGGGACAAACCATAACTCAGTGCTTTCAATCACTTTGCAACTCCATTATTGGTGACTCTATTGTTTGCTTATGAGAATCACAAGTTGGAATGCATGTCTATTGTTTGCAAGTGAGAATCACCATTCACTGCCTTGTCTATGCTACAAAATTTGGGCCCCAAACTAGACATCATCCTTTTTCACAATCACACAAGCTACCCTATTGCAAGGAGAACACATAGAATCACTAATAATGGGAGCCCATACTAGCCTAGCTAGAATAGTTGCACCACCTTTCCCCAAATATGATTAGTGAAAAAAGTTAAACTCTCTCCAAACAAATTTAAGAGTACATTCTAGCTCAAATCTCATAGATTTAGTTTCTTGAAAGAGAAAGCAATCCATTTTAAGCCTATTATTGTAAGAGGATCTTAAAATGCATTCTTTCCAGAAGATTCCAAACTCTAACATTCCAATTGGTGCATCCTATTTTCATTTATAGTACAACCTATCAAAATATTTGGGTTATTTTTCCTCTCCATTTTTTCCACTCTTGTGATTATTAACACATGAGTCAGTTTTCTTTCTCTTTTTTCATCCATCCACATCAACACTTGGCCTAGGGACAAAATCTCCCTAGATGGTAGCTTCATCTTGGAATAGATAATTAAAAAAATTGAATCTTTACTCTTAGATTTACTCATGAAAAGTGTATGGGAAAGGTCTTTGGAAATCATAGACTCAATGTTTTGTAGAGCTTGGGGAGCAATGGGAGGTGTAGCCAAACTAACAAACAACTTAAACTCTTTCAATCTTTCTAAGGCAAGCTCTTGGGAATTTTTTTATTACCTAGAATTATCCTTGAAAAAAAACAAGAAGAGCAAGCTCATTGTTGACAAAAGGCATATATTCAAGGATACCAACATATGCCTCACTAGAATGAGAGTCCTCCAATTTGTCAAGAATCTCATCTAAAGTATCAAATTCATTCTTGTAAATTTTTCTATTGTCTATTTTATTATTTCCTACACAATCAAGGATGAAATTCTATTAGCTACAAGTCTATTAATATTCTTAAGAATTTTTGGGCCATGCCTTCTTTGATGACCATCCATTTTACATAGAAAACAAGCATTCAAACCTCTCAAAACTTCAATATCATGTTTAGTTTGATTATCACTCAATTGAAAGCACAAAATATGTAGAATACACTCATCAGATTTGAGAGATATAAAAACCCTAGAGTTAAGATGGGGAGGAGTAGACCTTGTTTCTTCCACTTGCAACACATTACCCAAAGATTTGAGGACTTGAGGGATAAAATTTCACATCTAAGTAGAGATATTTTAAAATTCTAACCACCTTAACATATAATTGGCTAAAGCATTACATAGGGTAGAATCAAGGGTTCAAAGATGGACCTAAAAACAAAATTTCCCATATTCTAAAACTCTTTCTTTTAAAACTCTTGATTGCATACCATGATTTTTGAAGAAGAAAGTGAATAAATCTTTATGTATCATTCTATAGAAAGAAACATAGATGCCCATCAATTTTCCCCCACATATTGACAATCCACTCATCAAAAAAATTCCTCAAAGAGAGGAAATCAAGACCATACAAATAATGAAGGCATCAATCTTTTTAACCACTTCTTTCTTAACAACTTCAACCATATCTAGGTTTGGTTTTATGTGAAGTATTTTAGAAAGATAAGATGCCTTATTATTTTCTCCTTCAAGTTCTTTGATGTCAAGATTCTAGTTCCTTCCTCTATCATCTTCACATTAAATCATTTTATCAAACAGTTCACTACCTTGCTACTATGGCTAAAAGCTTAAAATAGGTGCTTTCGAACAAGCTATGAAACATAGATGCCCATCAATTTTCCCCCACATATTGACAATCCACTCATCAAAAAAATTCCTCAAAGAGAGGAAATCAAGACCATACAAATAATGAAGGCATCAATCTTTTTAACCACTTCTTTCTTAACAACTTCAACCATATCTAGGTTTGGTTTTATGTGAAGTATTTTAGAAAGATAAGATGCCTTATTCTTTTCTCCTTCAAGTTCTTTGATGTCAAGATTCTAGTTCCTTCCTCTATCATCTTCACATTAAATATTTTATCAAACAGTTCACTACCTTGCTACTATGGCTAAAAGCTTAAAATAGGTGCTTTCGACAAGCTATGAAACATAGATGCCCATCAATTTTCCCCCACATATTGACAATCCACTCATCAAAAAAATTCCTCAAAGAGAGGAAATCAAGACCATACAAATAATGAAGGCATTAATCTTTTTAACCACTTCTTTCTTAACAACTTCAACCATATCTAGGTTTGGTTTTATGTGAAGTATTTTAGAAAGATAAAATGCCTTATTATTTTCTCCTTCAAGTTCTTTGATGTCAAGATTCTAGTTCCTTCCTCTATCATCTTCACATTAAATAATTTTATCAAACAGTTTACTACCTTGCTACTATGGCTAAAAGCTTAAAATACGTGTTTTCAAACAAGCTATGGATGCTTGGAAAAAATGTATCAAAGCATAATAGTAAGCAAGAGCATAGACAAGGAAGTGAACTATTTGGAAAAATGCCTCAAAGAATTGTGGTCTCATGGTGATGGAATGCCATGACAAATTCCTATGGCTATGGATTGTCATGGCATTCCATCTTCATGAGACTACATTTCTTTGAGGCATTTTTTCAAACAGATTATTTCCTTTCTATGCTACGACATTTTTCATACATGACTACCAAAGCATTTTATCAAACAATTCACTACCTTAATGCTATTGCAAAAAGCCTGAAACATGTGCTTTTGAACAAGCTATGGATGATTGGAAAAAAAAATTCAAAGCATAGTAGTAAGCAATAGCACAGACAAGGCAATGAATTGTTTGAAAAAATGCTTCAATGGTGATGGAATGCCATGACAAGCCATATACAAGGCAGTGAACTATTTGAAAAAATGCCTCACCATTGAGGAATTTTCCAACGCCATGAGACCTGATGCAGAGTCAAGGTGGAGAAGATTCAAACTAATCAGACCTTATTAAAACATCAACCCTTGAAATCACAATCAACCCCATTGGATCAATTAACTTCAATAAGGTTAAAGACTCCAAATCTCATCAAGTAGGCTTATCTTTTAGAGAAGGCCACTAAAATACCATCTCAACACCAATCTAACATCCTTTCAGACCCCAAACACCTTTCCCAAGCCAAACACACAGGGTTCCTTTGCAATTTCTTGGAGATCCTTTAGACTTCCCTGCAAAAAGGCTACAAAATTAGCCCTATTTTACAAACAAACTATTCTTTAAACTTATCCAAATACCATAAACTCTTGGATAGTCATCAAAAATGCCACAAAACTCCCAATTCCATAGGTTTTATATAGGTACTCAACCTCTAAGCCTCCATTCTTCAAAACCCTCATTTTCCTTCCAAATACCTAGGGTTTTTGAGTTCGCAACCCTCTAAAGCCTTCCAAGCCCAACCAAAGCATTGGGAAAGTTTATTAGGGTCTGCACACACAATCAATCTAATCTTGGCTTCTAGAAATAGTAAAACTCAAAATCATCATTTTGGTTCCTCTATTTCAGCCCAAAACCTTATATTCACAGCCTAAAGCAACATCACCAACCCCATGAATGCCTTGCCAATATTAAAAAGAGTTGATGAAACTTGAAAAATAGCACATTATAAGCCTTTCCTTCAAGCCACAAGTCATCAAAGTAGGAGGAAAGGCATAATAGTATCAAAGCATAATAGTAAGCAACAAGCTATGGTCTCATGGGTTTTTTTTGTGTGAAAATCAACATGATTTTATTCGTGTTTTTTTGAGGTTTTAAACACATTTTTTGGAAATTTGGCAAGTTTTCAATTGGAAAAAAATGCTGACCAAAAAGTCATATTTTTTCAAAAAATTGGGGAAAAAATCCTCTAGCCTGCAGTCTTTTTTAAAATCACGATTAATTGGGATTTTTTGTAGATTTATGCTTATATGGTTTGAAGCATCAAACCAATATGAAAATATGAAAGAAAGTGCTAACCCCTTAAACTTAAAAAGTTTCATTTAACTTTAAGTTTGTTGGGTAGCCAATTCTTTTAAGTTATCAAATCCTACCATCATACATAATCAAAATGTTGTTTCAAATGACTATGAACACTAACTTTCACTATTTGAAGATGTTGAAACCTTGTCATAGAGAACTAGAACATTGATGCAACCACTCATACTACCTACCTTAAAACATACCAAAATTCTCCTAGCAATTAGACATAAGAATATTTAAGACAACTTAAATAATTTTAATTATTGCCAAAGCATAAACTTTTGATGACTTAACCAGTCCTAGTACACACTCCCCCCCCATTAACCACTTAGACATATGGAGTTTATCAATGGAAAACTGAACCACCTCACATGTGCACCTAAATTATGTCTATTAGTGTTCTAGTGATGAAATGATAGATTAATCATAATGTCACCTTGGGATCACATCACCATGAAATAACTTCATCCAACATCCTTATGAGTGCAGGTACCACCAAATAGGTATTTGTCAGATCCGTCTTCCTTGAGTGAGGGAAATTTAGGAAGAGAAGAGGAAAGCGAGACATGTAGTAGGTCTAAAAGAGGGAGATAAACTAGAGGTCAAAAGATTAGAAGAAAATTATGTAAACACATGGAATTTTTTCTTGCTAAAGGGGGGTCATGTTCTTATGATGATGAGAGCATAGGTGACATCAAGGTTCCCTTGAGGTACAAACATCTATAGAAATAATGGGTACCCAGGGAACTTCCTCCAATAAACACTGATTTTTGTGTCAACAAGAGGATATATCGCATAGCACCATCGTCATTACATGGTTTGGGCCTATTTTGCATGGATGACATAAAGTTCTATTATGAAAAAGTTATTGAATTGATGGAGTATGTCAGACCATGTTACGGTTACAAAGATTGGATGCAGCTGGTTCGATATACACGAAGTATGCATAGGTATGCACTATCAGCAAATTATATACAACTAAGAGATAAGGATCAAAATAAAGGAGTGGTTGTGTACATTGACGGAAGGCCAAAAACATCAAGGAATATTGCAAGTTTTATAAACACTACATGACCTGGGTCAACAAATAAGCAACCCAATTGCATATTCGGGGCACGCGAGGAAAATCATGTATTCGTATGTGTGATAAAATCAATAACTGTAGGGGAAGAGTTTCTAATCGATTACAATTTGAATTGCTTAGATACAAAGTTACTATGGGGGTGGTACATACTATATACCATTTTACCCAACCTCCAATTAATGACTCCAATATACCATTTTATTATTATGTTTTTTTTCATAAGTCTATTGGTTTCATTTTAGTAATGTTTATTATATTTAATTTTTGTCATGACAGGACATTGATCGTACGGGGAAGGCTCCAACCCATACCATAGATTGCAATGCATCTTTAGGCACTTGTTCCCGACATGTTTACCTCATTGTAATTGTACAAATTAAATACGAGCAAAATTTTTTATTATTATGTTTTTTTCATAAGTTTATTGGGTTAATTTCGATAATGTTTTTAATATTCTTGTTGCATTCAACTGATCGGGGAAAGGCACTGGCAATAGAGGAGAGAATCCATAGGGTCGAGGTGCAGTCACTGTTATTGGATGATGACATCACATATTCAACAAACCCTCTCAATATGATAAGGAAGACACAAAAAATGCAATGAAGAAATCCTTCAATTGTTATTCATAGTGCCTCAAATAGATGAGATAAGAGAGAAGGTTAAAATATTGACTGAGAGAGTACAAAAATTGCAAGTAAGTTGTCATGAGGTCTTTAATTATAACATAAGTTCAGTCATGGTTTTATAATTTATACTATTTTATGTCATGAACTAAATATGTGTTGTTTTTACATGATTTTTTGCATCCTCATGATGTTGTTGCCCATGATCACGGTACTATAGGTGCTGCCCGTGAAGTAGGGGTTGGTACAAGTGTCCATCCTAATCTTCCTGCACATACATTAGATCATCTGACCCCACCATCCGTGCCTATATTGTCAACTAAAATGTTGGAAACACATAGCATGCACGCACGCGTCAAGTAGTACTGGTGATGCAGAGGCCACTAGTACTGGTGATGTTTTAGCAGCATTTCCTAGATCTTCTCGTATTACTAGTATGGGAACATTGCTGGTCACATTTGTGGTGACTGAGGATTTCGTTCCCATAAAGATAGAGAAGGTACCAGGTAATTTAAAATGTTTTAATTATTATTATATATAATCCAATTGAAATTTACTTATTGATCACTCTTTTTAGCCTAATGATCCCATGATCATTTTGTAGGAAATGGTGTTTTTAATAAACATCTAGGTGATATAACATTGGAGCTCTTTGGGCCCACCATACGTACATAGTGGAATGCCCAAAATCAAGATTTAAAGGATGAGCTCATTAACCGTTTAGTTGTGTTGTTAGGTGATAAAACATT
>VDFB02047947.1:0-51496 GCA_007258455.2 Sequoia sempervirens
AAGGAAGAATTTATTTGTAGGATTTTCGCTCGTGTTGAGGAGCATGTAGGAAGATGGTATTCTGAGCATGTTGTAATCATGCCTGTGAGCCAAATTTGTAAGCCCGGATGTTGTCGGTTGTTTGTAATTAAATTTTTTGTTAATCAAAATGTTTGAATTGGTGTTTACTTCCAATTTTTGTGTTGCTTCCATTGTGTGACTCTTGTTGCATGGTCTGGACTATTCTCTTTGAGGACCCTCTGACCGTGGATGCATCAGTTTTGCTTCCCCTAAATTGTTGAGCCTAATTGGGTCCCTGATTTCCTAAATTATGCATTCTATAGCCCATTTGTACAACTTTATGAGAAATTTCAAGCATTGAAAAAATGCATCTAATTAATATTTTTCCCCTTACACTTAATGTCTTGGAAAATAGGGCCAAGACCCATTCAACCTAGGGCGTATGGGTCCCTCTATTTTGTCGGGGACTAATTTGGATATGTTAGTGTTAGTATTTTAACATTCAAAATTCAATTTGAAAATATTGGCTATCGAGATTTATTTTTTTGGAAATTAGAGAAATGAATATAAATACCTAGTTATTGCATCATTTGAAATCTAAGTGAAATTATCTAGAAAGGAGATTTTATGAGCAAGCATTATTGTCAAGAGCAAGTCAAGAGAAACATTTCAATGATTTATTGTAGCAATTCAAGATCCAAGCATCATGTCAAAGTGTATGTGAGTTAATGTTGTTTTATTATCATTGTTTTGTGAAGGCTAACCCCTTTTGTAGGTCTCCAAAGCAATTCAAGCAATAAATCAAGCAAGATCCAAGATCTTGAGGTGATGTGCATGACTTCAATCCTTCAAGGAAGCCATTGAAGGGTAGTGAGTTGCATCACCTTTTGATTCCATCATTCCTTCCTATCCATTATCATTTTATCATTGGCATTTCCATTGTGGAAGTGGAAACACCTCCACGAGGTTTGACTGAGGTAAGCCCCTAAATGGCACAAAATCTCTTCTCTTTGTCAATGTGAAGATCTTAGGTTTGAAGAGGATTGAATAAATCTTGAAGACAAATTGTTCATTGTTGCATTTGAAGCCCTACACCTTGTCAACTCACGAAAAACTCACCTACAGAATTATCTAACAGTGTTCCAACAACTTTGCAAGTGGAAACAGAGATCTCAGATCTACCACCAGAGGACCTCAAAATTTGAGGACATCCTTACAAGGACTCATACACCCTTGGGCATATAAGTCCTCATATGCACATTGAAACCAATTTTTCTAGGCAGGTACACAGTCCTTTATACTTCCTAGATCTTCCCACAAACTATTGTTGCAATCTGTACATTGTCATATTCTTGCAATTTTTATATTAGTGCACATAGTTTAATTATATTAATCATAGTAAATCAATTCCAATCCATTCCCATCCCAAAATTGATGGAGATCCAAGTATGATTGGCTCACCTTCATGGTTGAAAATCAATTTATACACCTTCTTGATCTCCATCTCAATGAAACCCTGGGAAAAGGCCTTGAATCCTATTGTTCTAAGCACTGAGGACTTAGGATCACCTTTTTCTATGTTTCACTCTTTAATTTAATTAGACTAATTTTTGTGACCTTTTCACATTTTAATTAACTTTTGTTTTCAAATGTTAGTGAAACTAAATGTATACACAACCATAAGCTCATTTTGGCCATTGTAAACTTTAAAATGAGTCTTTATTTTCCCTTGTAACTATTGAATCCCATGGTATCACGTTCTTTATTAGTGAACAACATTGTGTTTAAAAATCAAACCATTCTCCTCTCTCATTAATTATTTTTAAAGTCTATTTTAAAGAAATAAGAATTTCAATCCTCTCTCTCTATATATATATAATTTTGATGTTGCATTACTCTATTAAATGGCTCACTTATATATATATATATATATAATTTTGATGTTGCATTACTCTATTAAATGGCTCACTATATGTGTATACTAGGTTTTCCAACACATTGTCAATGTTGTAGGTTTGTTGGTTACTATTTATTTATGACTATGAGGAAACCCTCTTCTTACTTTTCCTCTCCTATTGAAGATTCTTCTATTGTTTCTTTAATTTCCTCCTCTTAGGTAACATTATTTCATTTCATTTTTTTCATTCATCATAACTATAATATATCATTTTTTTTTCTTTCATCTTAACACCTCTTAGAAATAATTTTTCTTATATTTTCCTCTGTGTACATATTATAATAGGGTTAGACACACTTACTATTAATCTTGAGTTAATTTACATATTACTAGGCTTAGTTCTATATACATGTAGGATAACTACACACAAAAATAGTTCATTTTTCTATTTAACTATCCGTAGAGGTCAATAGACCAAAGTAAAGGCTTTTCCACTTTAGCAATATTCTATGTACTCACCTCCTTTCCCCTACCATAGATATAGGTTAAAAAATGGTTTACCCTTTCCCCTACCATAGATATAGGTTAAAAAGTGGTTTACCCTTTTGGATTTGATTAATCATTCTTAGTTTCATATTTTAAACACTTTGTAATTTTAGTATTTTACTTTAAGTTATTATTATTCTTGAATCTTGTAATATTTATTCCTTGTTATATTATATCTATTCATATTGATTTTATAGCATGGTTTTTATTCCTAAAAAAAATGAATCATGCACATATGGTAAGGATTCTAAAAATGACATTACACATATAGCATGATCATAATTACAAGAATATCATATATATTATTGTTCTTGACTTGGATTTTGATATGGAACAACTTACTAAATTATTGTTGTTGGGATTTGGGTGATATTCACTTGCAAATTGTCCTTGTGGAAATAGTTTATCTATAGTATTTATTATGGTGGAATGCAGTGAGTTTCTAGTAGTATGATATAGCATTTTATGTTGATTAATATATGATGATGATATGGAAGTAGTTTTGGTGCATCATAAATTATTTATCTACACAAGATGACATTGTTACATCTATCAAAAGGTATTTGGAAAAAGAACTCACAATCACATAGGCATTTAGTACTTACTAGAAGCATGATCAATGCTACAAGTGCGCTTGTGGTGGAAGTGGTGAATATGTGGCATGATATGAGGAAAGAATAATATCTTAGAAGAATACATAAGCTACCATAAATAATCTAAATTGAAGGTATTTTTTATGTGCTACCATAATCAAGAAGCTAGTAGTGGTGGTTATAATGGAAATATATTGATACCAATAGTGTAAAGGATATAACTATTATTTCATAGTGTGTGGCAATAGAAAATTTTACAAGGTTATTATCCATCTGGAGACATCATACTTAGTTGTAAGTGTGGTATGTTGATGTCATGTATGTTCAAAAGATAGTTATATGACTCTTGGTATTCCACAAGTTGGCTAGATAGATGGATATTTGGTCTTCCCATGAATGCATCTATATATTAATTTTAGTTTTTGTGAATGTACCAAGGTTATGAACTCATTGTATAGACATTATATATATTTTTACATTGTTGTTATATAAACACTTGAGGGATTGTCGAAGAATGGTAAACACCTAAAATTGACATTGTCATACCTAATTATTTATTCCATAATTGATCATTTACATTTGATCAATTACCCTATTTACTAACATCTATATTAATTAAATAATATTTTCTGCTAATGCCAAAATCCCTATTCCTCATTCAAAATCATTTATTCTAGGAATCCCTAAGGTCTAGCCTTTGGTAAATATTTTTTTGATAATTATTTACATAGACCCTTTATTCCCCTTCCCATATTATATAAATATTTATATTTATTTAATTAGCTATTTTGTCCTTTTTCATTATCCACCTTAATCCTCCAATATCATTGGATCATCCTCTAATCATGTGTACATAGGATTATCAAGGACTAACCTTGGATTTGACCCACCAAAGTCTCCATGAGGATCCACTTTTCATAACATGTAATTGCATGAACATGACAAGTGGTACTCAAGGATATGGCCAAAGCTTATACTCAGTTTTTAATTTGGGGGTATGGTTAAATATTACCTTTTTTAGTAAATCAAAATTTTAAATTCCCCCCCTCTTTGGAAGAATGGGACAATCTATATTATCTCAACCATCCACTATCTCTTATGTCCAATCCCCTCCATTGATCTTCCTATAATCTTGAAGCCACCCTTTCCAAATAATCCCCATTTTCCATTTGTTCATTCCTCCTTACTTAAGATCTCCCATCCATCTTGATCCGTTTATCCTTCCTTTACATCCTAGCCTTCCATCCAATCCTCCAAAAATTATATAAATCAGAGATCCCCTAATCCATTTTAATCAACTTTTTGAATGCAATATTATGCTAAATCATTGAGCACAAACATCATTTAAGAAATTGGGAAAAAACACTTTGATTGTGCAACTAGGATATTAATATGGACCGTTTATTTATATACTTGTAGTTATTTTTTATCTCTTAGATAGCCTAATCTTGAGTATTTGTTGTTTATTGTGATAGATCAATTTAGGTTATCTTAAGTTGTTTATTATTGCCACTTTCAATTGCGCACATTTTTATATGCTCGATGAGACCCATGTCCCTTTTCTTACTAACAAAATTTATGTGTTTTTTAGTATTTTCAATGTGTAGGTTAGAGTTTCACAATTATATTTTGGGGTTGGTAGTTTTCATCCTATCTTTCAATCGTTACATTTGGCGATCACTTAACCCATTTTCTACTATTTTCTAGTTGATTAGTATTCATTTTTCATAGGGAGTCTATTTCATAGGGATTTATACAACTACCAAAGTCTAATTACATTTACTCTCTATGCAAGATTGGTTGTTATTATTGGGGGATTTGACACTTTAGCCACTTTGTTTGAAGTCAATGGTGTTTACAAATCAACAATTATATCTTGTATTTTGATGGTTTTGTTGTTTATCAAGAATATGTTAAATTATATATTTAAACCATATATCCATCATAAAATAACACGTTCTCTCTATTTTCTTACATAAATTGATTTTGCAGGGGTAGATTACATCCAAATCACTAATTGCTATAAAGAAATCAAACTGAATTTCCTTGTGACTAATCAAAAAATATTCTCTATGCATGCATCCTATTTCAACATATGTGCTCACACTCTAGTTTTTTATCCCTTTTGTCAAAAGAATTATAATAGGTATATTTTCCTAATTTTTGGGGTTTGTTGGTTCCATCCTTTAAATGAAAACTCCATCCTATCTTTCAACAGTTCTACTTTATACATGATTTATCAATTTTAGTTTTATTTTTCCTTGGTCTAACATAAAAATCTAATTTTATTTTTTACTATGCTTATATCTAATATATATTTTGTATATTTTACTATAACTCAAAGACCATTCAAACATAAAACTACTAACATGTCTTGTAGTACCACTTTCCAATGTTTTTGTTTTCCACTAGAATTAGTCATACTTAACCTAGAGTAGTGAGAAAATAAATGGGGTGTTGCAAGTATATTGTTGGTGTTGTCATTGATGTCAACAATTTTTGGTGTTGGTCATTGATGTCAAATGTATCGAGATTGTGTGTTGGAGTTTTTGGAAGGATGTTGGTGTTGTCATAGTTAGGGAGATTGTTTTCAAGTGCTTGTGCTGGTATGGATGTGTTATGGTTTGATAATAAAGTGTTGTGGTGTTGTCACTGATGTCTTGATGGATAAGAGTTGCAGTTACATTAATTTCACTTGATTTCCAAGTGCTTTTGAGAAAATTTGAATAAAAGAGTGTGCAGTGTGACAAAGGTGTGTTCAATGTTGTGCTCCACATTTCTTTATGGTTGAATATATGCTTGTGTGGTTTGGATATGATGATAAAATGTGTTCAGAGGTTTTATATCTAGAGTTTCAGGTTCTAGATCGCTCTATAGTGAAAGTTGTGATTGGCAGTTTATTTGTTTATGTTGAAGGTTGTCTGGGAGAAATGAGATTGCTCCACAATGATGTTTCTTGTCTTGTGGATTTAGTAATGACATTATATTGTCTGTAACTTCCTTCCCTTGAGGTTTTAGGTGTTAAGGTGTTCTGCAAGGTTGGTTAGTAAGTTGTGTTCTGTGGCAGTATGTCTAGTTGCACAGAATGATGGTGTCCTCAATTTTAGGTAGTTGTGGTAGGGTTGCAGAATACTCTGGTGATGCTAGAATATTTTGAGATGTTGTGTGGGCTTCATGACCTAGAGAAGCGTGTATGTGATCACTTTTAGTGTTATTTTAGGTTCGGTTGACCTAGCATGCTAGCGCTATTTGCAGAGGTACCTCATGGATTATGGATGTGTTGAGTAGTGTGGTGGTGTGGATTTAGATCCTATTTAACCCTTGGTGTGGTCATCCTTCACTTATTTCCACCACAAAGGTGTTTGGTGCTGACCTATTTTGGTGTTGAACATTTTAGGTGCATATGTTTCATTAAGGCTGACCTAATTGAGATTGTTTAGGTCATGGACGGTATAATTGTAAGGTGAATTGTTGGAGATACATGTGAATTTGTAGAAGGTGTGTGAAAGATTTGAATTTGATTAAGTGTGGTGAATTGAGTGCGAGCTTAATGCCTATGACTCCAACGCAGTGAATGTTGCAAGTATGAGCAGATTGGTGTTGTCATTGATGTCAACAAGGTTGTGTTGTCATTGATTTCAAAAAGCTTGTGTTTTCATTGATGTTAATTGTATGTGTTGAGGAAGATGTCCTTCTCGACAAGGTACCCCACTATATAGGGTCCGCGAGAGTCCGTTTATTTGTGAACTAAAAATAAATGTAAAGCAAGATGTCAAATCTCCCATAAGAATATGAAGAGGACTGATTTTTCTAAAACAAAAAATAATTATTATCAAAGCAAGAGTATAGAAGTTGAATAAGGGATTTGTACTCAACCAAGATTAATCGATATAACTAAAAATGTGCCCAGATAGAGCAGTTTATGTTATAAATCTTATTCCTATTAGGAACATTCTTCTTCTCCTTCATGAATTATTAAAAGATAAGAGTGACACTTGGTCATACATGATCTTGTCTTTAAATTACCACCTCAATATTCTTCTAAAAGTGATCGTGTTGCAACAGATTAACTCCTTTGCATCGAGCTGCCATCCTTATGCTATTGTTTGAGAAGCTTATTGTTGTGGGTTGATAGGTTCCTTTCTGTAAGGGCTAGTCCTTATTTTTCAAAGAATTTTCATTTCTAACAACTATAATTAAACATGAAATCCTACTAAACTCACAAACATTCATAGCTCATACACACACTTATTAATATAACATATATCAACTTCAAATATTTTAAATGCTTAAAATATATAAGAGGTCTAGTAATGTCTTTCAAAGTTTATCAAAAAATAAGATAAAAGTATGTAACTTCAGCAAGGAAATAGGAAATTATTATGGCTCATCAAAGTACTTAAATAAATAGAATAAAATTCCTTTTAAAATATTTTTGAGGAAGAAAAAGAAGATAAACATTTTTTTCTAGAAATTTAGTAAGAAATACATAAAAATGGTGCTAATGAGGAATTAAAATCTAAGGAAAAGGAATCTCTAAGTCACCTCCACAATAGAATAGATAAATTGGAAGCTTTCTAGAAACAAAATTTGAGAATTCAATGGCTCAAAATAGGGGATTATAGCTCTAAATTGTCTCATTTGTTGACCCTAAAACATAGGAAGAAAATTAGAATTTTTTGAACTAATCTTGAATGATGAAACTGAATTTTTGGAACAAAATGATATCTAGATAGTAGTCCATATCTTCCATTATATTCTCAATAACAACATTGAGCCTAAAAATATTTTGGTTGAGGGCCTAATAAAAGTTACTCTAGAATTTTTTAATTAGTGATAAATAGGTTTTGAAGGGGCCCTGAAACCCTATACAAAAAAGAGCAAAGGAAAAAAATATAAAGCACATTGGTTGCCCACCCTAAACCCGAAAAATAGGCTAATTACAAAATAATCAACACACCATTAGTAGATAACGAAAATCCAAAACAACAAAACAAAACAAAACGAGAACAAAACAAGCAGCAATTAGATAATTTCCTTAAGCATTCTAGTTGCTTCCAAATCCTTAGCAATCACCCTATCGTGCATTTCCATGACCTCCTCCACTTCTTGCCTTGGCACCATTTTGCACTTCTTGGTTTTGCTCTGACTGAAAACACTCGGCCCCATGCCTAATTTTGTAACTTGTAGCTCCTTATCAACATCCTCCCCCACCTCCTTGTTCACCAACTCACTAAACAAAGATCTTCCAGTCCATTCCCTCACCTTCTCATTCAAGAACACAAGCCCTTTAGCCGAGGATTCCAGTTTCTCCTTGTTGAGGTTAATAATTGTATCAAGGTCTTTATGTAGCAACCAATAGTTCCTTTCCAATGTTGACAACCTCAGGCCATAGTCTCTCTTCAAATTTGTAATGCCCCACCACGCAAACCCCATAGGACACAACTACTACATTAACATAATACTCTTTTTTTGAAAGAAGAACATCAATTACATTAAACATAATTAAATAATTAAACAACATTAATATAAACCATATGACAACAACCTAGTCCCATGGGGTAACATGGTGCGCTACTTGAACAAACCCAACTAACTAAAACGATAAACAAAACCAAACTTAATGAATAATGGAAGCGTAAATAAACATAACATAAATATAACATTCATACAACATGAACAAGATAGATAATTAAAACATAAATAACATATTACCACATCCAACTTTTGAGTTCAAGGTTACATTCATGGAATAGATTTCCACAGATACAACACAACGTGAAAACAAAGTTACAATACAAAGCTACTTCCCTTATAACATTGGGAAGGGTATAACATAATACAAGAGTACAATAATGAAGAGTTGAATTCTTTAAAGGCACATCTTCTCTGAGCGAAGCTCTGACAAATCTGCAACTGCATATGTGCCATGATCACCACCTAGGGACCCAATGGGTGCATTGCACATTTTCACCCAACCTTGTGAACTCGAAGGAACACCCCCCATTCAAGGAGTCAATAAGAAAGAACCCTCGGCCACAAAATCAAAGCATAAAGGACTAACACCACATGACTCAAGACCATGTAACCACATAAACAACAACAATAATAAACAACTCTAGAGGCAACAAGAACAAGGGAAAACAAAGGGCACAATGGGAGAGTGTCATCGCATGGCCTTACATGGATTCACCAGACTACCTATCAATAGGAGCCACCTCCATCTATGGTTAACCAGACATCCTATCTCAAGGTGTTGCCCCATAGGGTGACTCATGTGGAGCCACTTACCTTTCACGGAGACAAGGTAGTGCCCTTACCAACTAGGTCTTCCCATTCGTCCTTAGCCTTTGAGAGCACTAACGACAGGGGTGAGGTGCATGTTTTATCTTGTTATGTGTTAACTAACCCAACCCACTAGATACATTAATTAGGTTATCACTTATTTAAGGAAACTCTTTCAAGGGTGACCACTTGTACACTGGCCCCAAGAAGAGCCACTCTCCCCTATGGTTACCCTAAAATAAAACACAAGCAATGGGTGTACCTCAATCCTCAAGACATAAAGCATTCTTTATAAAACATAACACACGAGGCATGACCATCTTGTGACTATCCAAGCATCAAAACCCATAAACAAGGAGGTACCACCCACACAAATATTCACGAGGTAAAAAGATAGACAAAAAGGTGCAACAACAAACATGCACATAAACACCATTTCCCATAGCCCCTGGAGGTACATAAATATCTACCCAGGAACCAAAATAACTCATTATTCCAAATCAAGTCATACTTTCAAACTATACAAAAATTCAACCTAAATTAAGCATAAGACATATCAAATACGAATTTCCATCACTCAAAGTCAAGCAAGATAAATCAACTCAAGCAATTAAAACTACACATCATATAACCCCTTTATTTTGAATAAATAGGAAGTTAAGGGATAATCACATAAACCCCAAAATACACTATACAAAGCAAATCACAATAACTAGTAATCGCAAAGGCATCACTTCCACATTCTATATCAAAACATTTAAACATGACCATGAAGACATTCACAACTTATAAAATCATAATGGAAAACAACACAATATCGAATAAGGGGTAAATCATGACTTCTATGGTTAACATAAAATCTATATTGTAAACATGCTTAACCATTAAAATTACTTTTGTATAATAATATTCTCCTAATTAGTCCTTTATCCACTATAAGTATGGCATAAAGATAAACTAAGAGCTACCAACTTTCTACCCTAGTGGGTTTCACATTAATGTCCTTTACCAATTATGAACGACCCTAAAACCACCTAATACTATAATGAATGCAAAACATAACAATTGTATAACAATACTAGACATATATTCAGTTGATCTGGAAGAATCTACAACTTAATCACTTATCCTTGTTTAAGATAAAATGTAAACTAGACCTTAACCGGCAAGGGATTTCCTTATTAAAGTTCAATTACCTTGTTCTCCTAACTATAAGAGTGCATTTCCAATGATTAATGCTCTTGGGAAAAGTAACTATATCAATTGTAAGGGGCATAACTATTGTCTTATTATAACTAAGTCAACCATCTTTCCTTAAATATTTTCAACAATATGAGCTATCTCATTTTATCTATAATAATAATTTTACACAAATAACCTACAAATTATGAATCAATCAATATCGCTATTGAACTCCCTTACTTAATCATCTAATTAAAACAATAATATACAAGGACGAAAGTATTCTTGCAATAACCACCTACAACTAAACAATCATTCCAATCAAGAAAATATTAAAATTGCTACAACACTGGAGTTATTTCAATTATTCAATTCACAAAATAGTTTCTCTAGCCAACTATTAGGTACTACAACAATAAACACTATTCACTAAAATATAAAATGATAGATAACACATGGAACTTTACACACTAAATAATTCTAAAAGAAAGTATATTCAATAATCAAATCCACTACTCATGTTTATAACCAAAGACAAGACTCTTACAAAAGATACTTATTCCAATTTAGACCAATACAAAATTAACACAAACAAACCTATTGCATAACAAATCACAATTCCATCATTTAAAATCTATTCTAAATCATAAAGTTCATGAAATATCTCTAATTAAATCCATGGAAATAATCTATTACCTAACATTAAATCTTTAAGTTTTGATCTACAAAAATATTCAATTAAATATTTCAAATCTAACCTATGGTAACAATCAATTTCCAACATTAAATATCTTACCAAATTAATTCTACCAAAATTCGAAATTCTAAGTTTCATTACTTGTTAAAAATTCAAAATTAAAAAATGGCAACTAAAATTTCTATGATTACTTAAACACAAAATAAACTTGGAAATTAAAACATTAAACTAAAACTATTAAAACCATTATAAATCAAATATTTATTTTGTTTTGCAACAATATCTATTCTCTATTTTTTTTTAATTCTTTTTCCAAACAGATTATTCTACAAATCTATTTTTTCTAAGTTTGAGAAAATCTATTTTAAAAAACAAAAAACAAATCATTTCTAAATTTAAAAAAAAAACAGATTTAATAAAATAATTATTAAGTTCAGAATCCACTTACAATAAATTGTTTTCTAACTTCTATTCTTTCATTTCTAATTATAGATTAACTAAAAATGATAATTTGAATCAGAATTTAAACAATATAAATTTTCTCATCATATTTAATTTTTTCATAATTATTATTCTTCCTCATTACAATAAAATAATCTCATTTCACGTATATATACTATATGCATACATACATGTATATATATATATACACATATACATATATGTGTATATACCAAAATAAAAGAATATTAAATCTTATGATTACTGAGCTGCAAAAATTTAAAAAAACACAGTATAATATTGAATATCTCCCAAAACACACACACACACACACACACACACACACACACACACACATATATATATATATCCCAAAACCATAAAAATTCGCACCACACAGAACTTACACTGGCAACTAGCAAAGGGGCGTCGGACTGTGTAAACAGCCTCCCTCCATGAATGGGAGGGGGTACGGTGGGGGATAGGCTCCCCACCAAAACAAAGAAAACCACCGACGTCAAGAGAAATACAGACCCTTGGTACAAAGAATTAACCGGGTACAAAAGAAATTTTGCCATACATTTGAAAACCCCAATAAATTTAACAAATACAAATATATATATATATATATATATATATATATATATAAATTGAAACATATGCATCTAAACGGGAAGAATTGGGCATAGCCCAATGCACAAAAACTTTCAGATAGAATAAAACAAATTGGGGAAATGCAAGGAAAGCAAGAGAGGATCTTTGGCAAAGACAATTTACAGAGGATCTTGGCTGAGAAGATTACAATGGATAGAAGGAAACAAAAATTCAATTATTCTCAACTAGAATCCAATATAAAATACATAGGGAAGGAAACGAATGGAAGGAGAAAGCTATAGGTTGATATACATTTACAGAGAATTGGATTTCACAAACAAAAATTCCAAAATTCACAGTAATCATAAGGAAATATTAATTTTCTTTTTTTCTTTTTTTTTGGAAATCCTTTTCTTTTTTAAACTGAAAATTTACAGAGATCTTTTCATGGATTTTAAAAATTCCTAGAGTCCTTCGCTTAATTTGATTCGAGGATGAAGTGTCGCGTTGAGTGTATCTAGCCAGCTACGACCTTCAACAATCTGGGGATTTGAAACCCCAACAAAACAATTTCGAGAACAATGGCTAGCATAAAACTAAAATCTAAATTCCTCTAAACAAAAATTCGAAGAAAAAACATAGAGGATTTAATTCTTAGAAAAATTTCACCATTTTTGAGTTGCAGACAGAAAATTCATTTTTTTTTCTTTTTCTCCTTGTTTTTTCGAAAAAGCACTATTTGGATATAAATTTCAAAAAAAGAAGTAAAAATCAGAACTTGCCATGAATTTACTAACATATTTTCCCATGCAAATGCCACTTGCCACAATTTCCTTCCCGTTTCTTATTTCGAAAAAGGCATTTTCCTTAATTAACTAACACTATTTTATGCAACCATTTAATATTTAATTCCTTTTAAATAAAAGTTGACTTTCAAAAAATAATCAAATAACATTAAAATAAATAAAACAACATTTAACTTAGCCACCTTTAAAATTAAAATGTAATATTAAATTACTATTTAATAATAATATCAATCACACTAATAATTTCTGTGAAATAATTTTAAATAACCAATAAAATAAATTATTAACTTCTATTGATTTAAATTAAATGATAATTCACATTTCACAATAATAATAAATGCTAATGCACACAATTATTTTCCAAAAGAATTGATACCATTTTCAACATTGAATATTTAGTTACTTAATACTTGGCACCATAGGATAGTATTTAAATTAAAATAATAATACATTAGTCAAAGCCATAAACACAACTTTTGCAACATTATAAAACTCATGAAAGTAAATCACTTAAATTAAAATCATACCCATACGGACGAAGTATAGATAAGACATGAACAATCACTAGACCAACCACTGACATAGACGAGGGTACTTTCTTATTCACTCCCTAACCACATCAAACCATTGGGTATGTAGGGCATTCTCAGACCCGACAATGCGGGTGGAGTTGGCACCCGGTACCTGCATTCCTGCATAACACCAAACGTCGAACAACATATACATATGCATATAACTCATAATCAAACACATTGTGAAAGAGAGTTGCGGTGAGGTAGGGTGCTCATGGATGAGCGATGCCACCCCGTCTCCTTCACCCGAATCAAATACAGTAATCAAAATATAAATATCACATCATTAATATAACACACTCAGTAACATCATCATAACATAAGTATCCCACACATAAGTCCAACTATCAGAAGCAAATAAACATAACTGTCTGCCACACCAAACACATGGCAAAAAAGATGTCTAACAGAGTATCTAGTAAGCATCAAACATAATCAGAAACCACACAAAATCAAAACACACACAAAGCAGTATCAAAAGTATCAATAACATGAGATGCACTAAAAAATTGGTCATGTCCTCCACCATAAGGCCCAAACTAGAGTTCAACGATTTAACTAGACTGAAGATGGAATCCTTTTCCTTTAGGCTTCTAAGAGTAGAGATATTGCATCGAGCAATCATGTCATGTTTTTTATGGAATTCTTGAACCTCTTGAACCAACCACATCAGAAAATTAAAGGAAATATCAACCCCTTCCTTAACTAGACCAGAGGCCTGTGTAGTCCATGGCGCCCCAAAATAAACCCCTCCCTTGATGGGAACTCATGGGAAGATCATCATCTTGAAAACCCTCTGGAAAATCAACTTTGGTCTTACCCTTACCTTTAGAAGTTGACGCATGAGGAGACTCATCCACATCCACCACACACTTTCCTAGCAATAGGGGCCCCTCCATCAACACCATGATCCATGTCCTTATTCCCAGAATCCTCCACCTCACCGACTTGATTAACCCCTAAAACTTCAGGCATATTTTCCACATCATCCTTGGAGCACAATGGCCCCTGTTTCTTAGCCTTCCTCCTACTTCCTTTACCCTCCTCAGCCTCTTCATCGCAAGCCTCCTATTTAACATGCGGGTTGGAGGGTTTTACCTTCTTAGCAGAACATTTCTTCCCACCAGAAGAAGGGGTGTAGTCCAAGTCAGTTTGGTAACGATCCGACCACACAACAGACTCTTCAATTTTTGTCCCCTCACTCTCCACCACCTAGTCAATCTGGAATTTCCCACTCCCCTTCTCCCTCTTCTTTGACTTGATAGAATCAACAAGAGCAAGGGCTTCTATAACAAAGTTAGCCTTAATATGATCCATGATAAGCATCATTAAACCCTCATGTAAGAAAGGGTTCCTTAGATTCTTCCTATAATTTGCAATCCCCTCTTCCAATGGAAACAAAAGATAGAAAGGGAAGGAGATGAGCTTAAAATGACGGAAGTGATTGAGCATCACAAAATTATGGCCATACAGAGCTGAATACCTTCCATCCAAGGTGAAATAATGCATCAGTGCAATGGAAACCTCATGCAAAAAAGGTTTTATTTTTGACCTATCATATCCCCCACAGTCAAGCCTCATCATTTTGGATCTCTCTCTGTCCGGAAGAAAATTCAATCTAGCAACCCCTAAAAAAATTGTCCCTATAAAACTTCCTTCCTTTGGTCGACATCCCAATGACCTTTGTGATGAATTCCTCATTGGTAGTGGTATCCCTACCAAACATGCTCATAACCCGACCATGCCAAGCATCAACAAACTCTTTGGAAACACTTGTTTTAAAATCATGTAGTTTCTCCATGAAAGGGGTAACCCCATCCTTCTGTAAAATTTCCCAAACTTCAGCATTGGCTTTGAACTCGTCGCACGAAATAGGAAAAGTTACTCTAGAAGTTATCATTGCTCCTAATTTGGAAAGTAAAGAATCATTGCACTCCTAATTTGAAAAGTATTGGTAAAGAATTCTCTAATGAGGAGGTTAGACAATTTGTTTTCTCATGAAAACCATTCAAGGAACTATACCTTGATGGATTTCCCCTAGCCTTCTTCCAAACTTACTAAGTCATTATTAGTCAAGATGTCATTAAAGTTGCTAAAGAATTTTTTCCTCTAGAAATTTCTTAAAATAATTAAATAACACCTTCCTATTATTCATCACTAAGAATAATGTGGTCAATAAATAGGAGTTCAAGCTCGTAAATTTATGCAATTCTATTCAAAAGATCTTTATCAAGTTTTTAGTGCTAAGGATTTAGTTGCTTCTTGAAAATATCATCCACCCCAACCAAAATGGATTTTCCCCATGGAATAATTGTTGTGATTTTATATTAATATTCAAGAAATGATTCACTCAATGTACAAGAGAAAAAAATTAAGCATGGATAAAATTTTACATATCAAATGCCTATAATAAGGGAAATTAGAATTTTTTGTCAAAAGTGTTAATAAAGTTTGGTTTTCAAGGTAATATCTTAAATCTGATAAAGTTTTTATCCACCACTCTAATTTTTTTTTGTTATAATTAATGGGTCATTGGGTGGTCATTTTGTTGCTAAGTGAGGGATAAGGCAAGGATACCCCTTTCCCCCTCTTCATCATTATTACAAAATTCCTTGGAAGACTACCATGTCAAACATAAATAGAGGATTTATAAAAGGGTTTTTTCCAACCTTTAGTTTCAACCCTTTCTCATGCTAATTATTTTTTGATGATAATATGTTGCTTGGTATAACCATTTTTATGAAAGTTAAAGGTTAAAAAAGTTTCATCTCTCAATATTCTACAATTTTTGGATAGAAAATCAACCTAGACAAAAGTGGAACATTATTCTTTGAAACCAAACCACCACTAAAAGTTAAAATTTCTAATGACTAATTGGGGAAACTGCTTACCTTGGTATGCCCCTTTCTTCAAGATGAATTTATAATTGTACTTGTAGAAGCCTAATAGAAATGATTTAGCAAAAACTTGTTGCATGGAAAATAAATCTACCCAATCATGTCATTAAATCTAAATGAATTAAGTAATCCCTCCAAAGCGTGCCCATCTATCTCTTCTTCCTCTTCAAAATCCCTTGCTCCATGGTTGAATGAATTCAACAAATATAAAGGAAATTACTTTGGTCAATAACTAAAGTTACATAGAGAAAGGTCCTAGTTTCTTGGGAAAAACTTTATCTCCAAAAAAAATAGGTGGTTTAGGAATTAGAAAAATCAAGGACATAAACAAACTAATTGCTAAAGTGGAGTGGATGGTATTGATAGAGAAAAACTAGAGAAGTATAATGAAGGCTAAGTACTTGAGGGGACATGATTTCTTAGCTATCTTGACATCTCACCATCTCCTAACTAGCTCTACTATTTAGAATAATATTAAATCAAATCCCATCATCTGCTAATTTTAGGTTCAAAATAGTTGGTGGGCGATGGTGAAAAGTCAAATTTTAGAAAGAAATGTGGATAAATAAGGCTCCTCTAGAACTTTCACATCCTTGTAGAAGACTTTAGAAGACTCAAGGAGGAATTACATAAATATTTGGAGGAAAATTCAAGGATTATTTACTACATAATGAAGGATGGAAAAGACTTATATTTTTATCATCATCCTAGATATTGATGATCATGAAGCCATGGATGATCTTATCTCTAAAACTAAGCCTTTTTTTCTATTCATTTCCAAGGACTAGATGAACTTATATGAATGGATAATTTCCTTGACATGTACTATATCAATATTGGTAATATATTATTAGTAGGAAATTAAATATCCAAATTCAAATGGGACCTAATTTGGAATTACAATCTTATTCCTAAAATACATAAATAAACTAATGGATTATTTTCATGATAAAATTCTTAATATTGATGCTAGTATTGGCATAGTGTGATGGTTAAGTTGTGGTGTTGTTCTTTCCATCATGGTTCAAACTCTAGATGGGTGTTATTATTGAGTATTTATATTGGGGATGAGGCCCCCCATTGATGACCTCACTAGTTCATAGCTCCAAGTCAAAAGTGTTTAACCCTTTAAAAAAGTCTTAATATTGATAGCCTGAAAAAGGAGGGTTAACCTTGGTCAAAAAATGCACCTTTTGCAAGAGAGAGGAAGAGTCAATCAAATAATTATTCTCAAAATTTAATTACACTTGGAATGTAAATTAAATGATCCTAATGAAGTTTTGTATTCCTTGAATTTTGCATAAGGATACTGGAATGATTATTTATAGTTCCTCCTCCCCATTCAAGAACCCTACTATAAAATAAATATGAAAATTTCCCTCCTACATCTCTATTGGGGTGTGTGGAAAGAAAAAAATAATAGGATACTTAAATAACTTTGCATACCTTAGAAAGTGTTGGCATATAGGATATGTCAAAATATATAAGAGAAATTGAAGGTGGCCAAAATAAAAAGACCCAAATTCCCTTCCACATAATTTGAAAAGAAGATTTCTTTCAATCAGAATGTCAACACAGACATAGACAATATGGATCACAAAAAATCCTACTAAATAAAAATAACTACCTAGTCTCCTCCAGATATTGGTTGGGTCAAATTGAATTTTAATGGATCTTCTAAAGGGTAGCCCTATCACATTTTGTCTAGTACACTAAATAATTAGATATTATTTCATAGTTAAGAACAGTAATGGAATAATGGATTGATTCATTAAACAGTGGTTGTCATTATTTTCCTTGAACTTATTGAGCTATGACTATACTTATGATTATTGTTGTAAAAAAATGAGACTATTTAGCTATCTCAAAATTGATATGTTATTATTTAATTTTATATATTGAATTAAAGAGTGATTATTATCGATAATGACTAACTACTCTTTAGTTTTCTATGAGTGTGACACAAAAAATTGATGCTCTCTCACCATAGAGAGATAGAGTATCAGTGAGGCAAAGGTGTCTAGCTATCTTGAAGTTATTTTTTTATGAAGGGATCTAAGACGCACACCACATTAAATTCATATAGATAAGTTGCATTAGGGGCACATGCACATTTGTATTCTTAAGAATTAATTATTTCATTTATAGATTAATTATATCTTATTTATCAAATTATTTAATAATTTGAATCTAACAAAATTAGAAGTAAAAAATGTCAGCTAATCTGATGTTGTTGTGTTGTGGTATGTCGATTGTTGGTCCGCTGTGTATGTTTTTTGGCTTATTTTTTAATGTTTCTTGGACTTGATCTTTTTTGGCCCTTGTGGCTCTCTGTGTAAAGGGTACAACACCCTGTAAATGTTGCTTACCGTATCAAAAACAAAATTAGAAATAAATATATAAAAATATATAAATTTGCATTTATAATAAAATGTTATTAATGATTTAGAGAATACCATTTTAATGAAAATATAGGTTGGCCAATTGCATGAAGACTAGATTCCAATTAATCTCTTCAAGTGAAGTCATAAATTTTAATTAGAAATCTAATTCCCAATTAGGGTGTCAAAAGAAAAAATAGTGTTTTTGCATGATAGGATATTGTCAAACTGAGGTTAGAGGAGTTGCATGGAGAAGGGAGGTGGCATAACTTAAATTTGAATTGAAATTCATTCTCATTGACAATAACTATGGTTATTCTTATTAATTGGAGAACGAGAATGACTTCATCATGGGATGTTTTTATATAGTCAAGAGAATTAGTTTGGAGCAACTAGAGAATTCTACCTCAACTAGGCATACAAGAGATTACAAGTCCTCTTGAGAAATGGTAAAAATATTTCATATTCATGTAGGTTCTCCTTTCTTATAATGCACTCACCATAATAAACTTCATTTTTGGAGTTTTTGGAGTCATTTTTCTTCTACTTGTTTTGTTTTGATGTTGATTGATGTTTCTCTTACACTAGTTGGGTTGGAAATATATTATATTATGGATTTGATGCATCTTTTTTTGTTTACTCCTAGATATATGTACCTAGATTGGTGTGTTTGGTTTTAGGAGAATAATTTGAGTAGCATTATCATAAAGTAGAAAATGGTTATGAGAGAACTGTAATTCTTACACAAGTTGCCACTTTATTTTAGATTGTTTATAAATCAAATAGTTTTGATTGACAAAAATTATAGTGTTTTATTTTAACATCATGACAACAACTGTGAGGTGTAAAATCCATTATTTTTAATGAAATGTTAACATACATTAGAAAATTTGTGTTCCTGCAAAAAAATCTCTTTCGATCCTCTTCATATTCAAAATGCTAGATCCTTCATAAAAGGTTGGGCTTATCCATTTTGGAGAAGGTTGGGGAAGCATTTAGCTTCTTGGATGGTTAGAAAATTTTCTTGATGATGCACTCTCTCTCTGTGAAACACAATCATTCTATTCATTCCTCTCCAACCTTTTAGGATTTGAAAAATTTAACTCTTGTAATTGAAATGTACTCAATTATATTGTGTAGAGGAGGGAATTTTATATCCTCAATATGGCAAGATCTCAAGGAGAAAATTATCTCTCAACTACCTCAATTGGCATAACTCAAGTGAACTAGAAATAGAGAAATATAATATTTAACAAAATGCATAAATTATTTGGACCCTTTAGACATCAAAAACCAAAATTTTCATGTACATAGGTCTTCTAGACAACTCAACAAGCTCTTTGTCCAGGACTAATGCACAGTTTTTAGATGACAACGCATCATGCTAGTGTCCCATGAGAACAAAAAAGAGAATTTGTCATAGGAAAAATCAGAATACTCCACACAAGGTTCTGGATGTGAAATGGGTGTGAAATACAAATGTACAATGAATATAAATTGATAGAAATAAAGATATTAAGTGAAACTTAATCTAGAAATGACAAAGAGAGGTTTAAGATATTACCTAAAATGTTTAACGAAGTCCAATTTTTCTCCAAGTAGTTCTTCTATCTGCACCTACACACATAAGACCAAAGAGAAAGGTTTGGGTGGTTGTATAGGATTTTGTCATAGTCAAGCCCCTATATTGGTGTTTCCACCTCCATGGACAGCCTTAGACGAGATAATGGAAATAGAAAAAATGATAAAGAGAACAATATGCTAACAAAATAGATAATATATTTTAATGAAAATACTTAAATAGTTACCACTCCGAAGCACAAAAGCTAGGTAGTTTACTAGTTTAGTGAGAAAGAAACAAGAGTATCCAAGATGACAATATCTTCTTTGCAAGATGACCTCATGTTTACAATGGAGTTTACTTTGGAAGTTGTAGAAGAGTTCTTTGAAAGATATGCCTAGAGAAGAGATGGAGAATGTTGTGTATGCTCAAGAAATGTTGTAGAATGGTGGAGAATGGGAGAAGAAGAGAGAGGGGTAAGTGCACGAAGTTGAGTCCACGAAACGTGGAAGTTTTCTGCCTTAGCCAAAAAATTGAAATCGGCATCGACAAAACGGGATCCCGATTTAATAAACGGGATCCCGATTTTTTAAAAATGGGATCCCGTTACGGTTCGGGATCCCGAGCCTGAGACCAAACGGGATCCCGCTTTTTAAAAATCGGATTTCGTTTCCCGTCGGACTCCAAACCAAAGGAGGCGGGATCAGAGTTTTTAATAAGCGGATCCCGATTTATAAACTCTGGGATCGATTTATAAATAACGGATCCCGAGTTATATCATCGGGATCCCGTTTCATACTGTTATTTTTTTTAAAACAGCAGTTTTCACTGCTGCGAACAGGACCCCGAGTTGGCGACAGCGACCTCAACACCAACTACAGGTACCCCACTTCTTCGCATTTTTTTGGTTTGAATTGAAATTTTAAAAGAAATACGTTAATTTAGCATGTTTTTTTTTCAATTTATGTCACGTTTTAATTTTTTTTTAATTGTTATATTAGAATTCAATAGTTGTCAAATTAGATGAAAACTTGCAATGAAATTTAAACGTTTTTTAATAAAATTGAGAAATAAAACCTTGAATTGAGTTTTAGAAACAAATTTTAACTTTTAAATCTTAAATTGTTCGATTAAACCCCAAAAAAATTGATTTTGAAAACCCTAATTGAAACAAAACAAAAAAATTTGCATTTCAAAACCCTAAAGATCGAAATGAAATAAAACATCGCATTTACAAATCCACATCGAGCTTTTTGAAACCCTAAATTCAAATCAAACGAAAAAAATTGAATTTGAAAACCCTAGTTTGAATTGAAACGAAAAAAATTCATTAAAAACCCTAATTGTTTAAAACTGAAACCCTAAATTGAATTGGAACAAAAAAAATTGTTAAAACCCTAAGTTTGCTAAACCCTAGACCCTAAACTGTAAAATCTAAACCCATAATACTAAAGCATTTGAAATTTATGAACCCTAGACCCTAATCTTTCATTGGACATACCTAAAATTATGTAGGTTCAATGTCAAGAATGGGTCTATTTGGTAGATTTATGAAAACTATTTTGAATATCTAGAATGCCATAAAAGTATAATTATAGCAATTCCAATTGGAAACACTTCCAGATACATATATATCCTAGATAATAATCCACCCATCCTCAATCATAATGGATTATTTGGCAATTAAGAGAGATTCAATTTAACCATAAAATTACCTATATTTTGATACTATATAGATTTATGTGGAAGGATAGAAATGCATCAATATGCTTTGTGCCATATTTTATGAATATTAATATTTAAGAAAAATCTAGATAAGATTGACCTAAGTAGATGATTTATGTAAGGGCTTTTTAGTGAACAAGTGACACACCATGGAGATAGGGATGGTATTTAAATTCTTATTTATAAATATAGTGTACCCCCTTTAAATTTGTATTTGGTTTTTATAATGAGTTGAAATTATCAATGTGTTACATAAAAGAAATTTGTGCTTAGATATATTTAAATTAGATAATAAAGATATAGTTATATAAAATAGGGAATCCAACATGAGGAATAAACCTTTAATGTGCCATTGTGTGCATCTAATTTATGCCAATGATTTAGTAAGAGTGATCGTCTAAGAGGATGAAATTTAAGCCTTGAAAAATTGTAAGATCTAACACTATTTTAATGTAGTTTTATATGTGTGTACATGTCCACTATGTTTTTTGAGTTTATGTTAATGTAAGATAAGGAGGATTGGTGGATATATTTGAAATCTAAAGAAAAAACAAAAATGATGTGAATATATAGATATATATTTGTAAAATGATTCTTTAACTTATCTATATTAAACATTGTATATTATCTCTATATTACTATCATGGCTTGATTTTCATTATGTCTACTAAATGTTGCTATATTTATTCATTGTTGTAATTAAATTATAGGGCTCAATGTGTAATCTATTTTACATCAAATTTTATAGTAGACTTATAATCCTAGAATGTTTGTAAATTTAATAGCTAACAAATAACTTGATAGGTGCAACTAAAAACCAAAAAATGTGGTTTGATTTATCTCCATTAGGCTGGAAAGCTAAAAAATCTACTAGGTTTATCCCTATTAGGTTGAAAACCCAAAAGTGTAGCTTAATAAACTTACAAGTGGTGAAAACTCACAAAAGCACTAGAAACTAATATTTGCAAAACTACCCTTGACATATCAAAAAAAGCCAAAGGTCACCATATGTCATACCTATATAGGTTGTATAGTTATATTGGATACCTTATAGTATCTCCTATTGGTTATATATGTTTGAAGATGACATTAGCGACACATCCCTACATTTATATGAGATATATTATTAACATGTCGTGTTACACATATGCTAAGATACTCAAATATGGATAAGGAGAACTAGGGAATATATATTAGAAGAGAAAGATATACTAAGCTATCCAATATTATATTTTTGTACTTAGTGTAGAAGAGAAATTCTAGACCAAGAATGCAAGTGCAAACTCAATACTCTACTTCTAATGAAAGGTAAATAAAATAATGAAAGATTAGAGAAGCATAATATGTTCCATAACATTCTTTTATGGCTCTAAATGTATGTGTTGAAGTTGCTCTTTGGTTCTCTAATGTGATAACATATACATACAAATTTTATCATATGGAAACATTTGGGGATGTCATTATTTTATAGAGTTGAGGGGAAAGGAATGGAGGACTAGGTTTTTTTGGAATCGAGGACTAGAATCATGAGAGAATTTTTGAATTTGAATTTGAGAGGGAAGAGAGAATTAAATGTAGGTGGTTGGGTTGATGGAGGGCTTGTGTTGACTTGATTAGGTAGATGGGAATAATTGAATGCTAATTTGAATTTGGATTGAAGGTCTAAGTTGGAAATGAATGGCTATGATTAGTCTAATTGATTTGATGGCTAGGATAGATTATTAATTTCATTTTAGATTTGATGAAGTGGAAGTAAGTTACATTAGTTTGAGTTTGGATTGGTGATTTGGAATTATTTTAATTTTAAGCTATGGATGTGACATGATTATCCCCTTAATGGTTGATTAAAAGTTAGGATTTGGGGATTTTAGCTAATTAAATAATAAACTCTAAAGTCTAAACCGTAAACCCTAAAGCCATCATTTTTTCTTAGGCTCTTAATGAAATTTGGTTGTCTTAGGCAACTCCACCAAATTTCATTACCTTATGCCATGCAATTGTTTCCTAGGATCTTGCAGCATGTAGATCCCCTTAAGCTATCCTATTACCTTAAACCCTAAACTCTAAAGTCTAAACCCTAAACCCTAAAGCCATCATTTTTTCTTTAAAGGCTCTTAATGAAATTTGGTTGCCTTCGGCAACTTCACCAAATTTTATTCATTTGAGCCATGCCATTTTCTCCTAGGACCTCACTAGACGTAAATCCCCTTAAGCCATCCTGTCACCCTAAATCGTAATTCAATTTTCTTAAGGGGTTGACAATATGACATTTCTTAAGGGGATCAAAGAAGTTCTTAAAATTTGGTGATCAAAGTTGCCCAAGGCCCAACCAAATTTAACAATAATAAGATCCTGCAAGATTATACAATATCAATTTAGTTAGTTGTATTTTCATTCAAATAACATGTGCCTTAGACATATAAATGAGGCTTACATATAATTTTATCATTTGTATTCAATTATTTAAGGCCATTTCTATTGAATGGTTTAACTTGGTATTTCCTAAACATGTATCTTACATCTTGAAATTACAAATCTAATGTAGGTTCACTCATATCTTGAAGATCTCATGGATCCATTCAATAATATTCGCAATCCACCTCCACGCCATCCATCTCCAACACCTTCACCTCCACCTCCGCCCACTCCACCTCGTAACCCCCCACCTCCACCACCTGAAATCAATGAGCATGCTCGTTTGCAAGCACAAATCAATGCTTCTGCTAGAACCATCCAAGATCAAATCAACATTATTCAAAATGAAGAATGTGCCACACCTCCTGTGAGGATGTTTGCATCTAGGATGCAAACCCTTGTTGATGTTGTCAGGGCTATGGATGGGATCGTAGATGAGCATCGACAATGGCTAGAGGAGAGGAGAACTCCTAATTTTGAAAAGGAAAACACAAAGAAATGAATATCTATGCGGTAGAGAGCCATAATAGTTTATAAATTAAAACAATGATCTTAAATAGTTATGAATTTATAAATTTGGTGAACGATGGATATTTTGTGTGATGAATTTATAAATTTGGTTCCAAATGGATATTTTTAGTGACATGAATTTATGATTTTGGTTGTATATGGATATTTTTAGTGACATGGATTTGTGAAGTTGGTGGAATTTATGAACTTATAATGAATAGTATATAATAGTATATATTTAATGACTATCTATTAGATCATGATTTCTCCTGCTGAAAAATTGTGTGTGTTAAAGACATAAAATGAGATTTTGTGAATGTTTCAAGTTTATTGTTTAGTATGTATGTGCATGTATTAAAAATTTGCATAATAGTTCTTAAATTTTGAAATTTGTATATGTATGTATGTATAGTTTAGTTTAATGATTGTCGGCATGCAAATTATGCATCGTATTTTTATTTTAAATGTACATAAACATAGCTACTTGCACTGAATTATAATATTGAGATTGAATTTCCTCTTGCGGAGCGAGAGTATAATTCTCCATAAAATCAACCACTGAAAGTATAGTACCAATTGGAAATGTGTTTCTACATGCGCGAAATTGGCCATCAAGCCATCGAGCATGTTCGTGAGTGCATAACATATTTTGGGTACAATTTTATTATTAAATTCACTCATAAATGCATGCACACTAACTTTTTCTGAACTAAATCACAACGCTTTCCTATTTTTCCATCTTTTAAAGAATAGTGAACATTCCTAAATCTTTTGACGCTCTACTAATTGTTGTCCAAAATCATGATCAACACTTTCATGCAAACAATTTCTTAAAAATGAAAGATTTCCACAGCTTAATGCATTGTCCGTAAATACAAGAACTTAAATAAAATAATCTTATCATTAGATTTTTCACAAAACAAACCTAAAATAAACTCTCTTATTGATTCGGTGGCATATCAATACCACAATCCTGTATAATCATGTTAGAATGCAAGGTACAACGTATATATCGAAAAACATCATAAAAATAACAAATTGAACATGTATTTTACAACAACAAGATATTCATTGCTTATTAATTTTTTTACATACCGTGGTTTACATTTTCAAAAGACCTTTGACTTATTTTAATATTACTGTAACACCTAATCGCTACAAAATTTTCTATAAAATTTAGTTTGTGTTGTATCTAATAGGTGTTTTGGGTGAGGATCGCGGACTTTGGACCCCACCCTTAATTTTAAAACATCTCTAGCATTAGATGAAACCCTAGTATTATCATGCCAAAATTTTTTGATCAAAGATTTAATTTCAACACTCAATTTTATATCAGACCTCGGTAGTCGTCCACTGAAACTCCAACATTGATTGATAGGATTATTTTCTATACTTTCTCTTCTTTTTGCTGCTCTAAGTAATGTTTTAGGATGCATTTTTAAAACTTCACTAATATTGCTTACCATTCTTTTATTCAAAGTTGTTTTATTGACTATAGCAGTAGTTATAGCTCTTCTTGCTGCGTTTTTATCTTTAGATCGACTATTTTTCTCAATAGATTGAATGACACTAGCAAAATTAGACATAGCATGTTTTAATGATTGGTTTTTTCTTCTTGGTTTAACAAAAAAACCTAAAATTTTCATTATTTTCCTCATTTTTGCATTCTCATCAATTGCATCATTAGTTGACATTGAAATGCAATTTTTTTACGATAAAAGAATTTGGTGTATATTCTATTCGCATGTGTTCTTATTTTCCTCCAAGAAATTTGATTAGGAAGATTATCGAAAACACCACTTCCAATTTTAAAAAGTATTTTCATTAGAGATTCAACGTCAAATTCTAAATTTTTCATCTTCATTTTTCATCGAAAACAAAGAAACTGAGTTTTTTCATTTCATTTTCATTTTCATCAACAAAAGCGGTTTCATTTCATTTCATCTTCATTTTCAAATTAACAAGCGGTTCTCATTTTCATTTCATCAACAAAGCGGTTTTAATTTTCATTTCATTTTCATCAAAAATATAGGTTTTGTTTTCATTTTCAAGAAAATGATCATTTTGATTTTCATTTGCAACAAAAGATTTTTCTTTTTTGTTTTCAACAAATTCTATAAAAGTTTCATTTCTTTGAATATAGTCAATGTCAACATCATTATATCCAGCTTCTTGTATATTGAAACATGTCTCTCCATAGCATTCAAAGAGGGATTTGAAGACATAGTAGGACTTGTTTGTATAATCATATTCTTCTCCAAATTGACTCCTTGCAAATTAGCTTCATCTACAACTATGGTATCTTCAATGTTTTCATCTTCAATAGTTGTTGAATTATTGCTCCACCATTTCGTTCATTGATTTTATTCTCATTCTTCTTTCTCTTTGTCTTTGTCTCTCTTTTTCTTTATTTGCTTCCAACTTCTTGAGGAGTCAATGTCTTTCTTCTCTTATTGAGAAATTTATCTCCCATAATTATAAAATTCTCAAAGCACAAATGAATGTTAATAGTGAAATACTTCAAAATATTGAATCAAATTGGAAGTTGAATACCTATTACGCCAAAATTCTTCCTCTTGTGTTCCTCAAAACAAATAGAAAACTACCACAATTCCACTTTAAAAATTGTTTCTTTATGCTTCCTTTGAAAAATTCAATCCATATTGCAAATTTCACTTCAAAAATGGTGTAGATGATGCTCCCTTTGATAAAATCAACAAAAAATCAAATTGACCACCTGTAAATACAATAACTTATGAAAAATAATTGATTTTCAGTACTCTCGGCCGTACATATCAAGTTGCAAAGTTGCAGAGTTGACAGTAATTGTCAACAGTGTTTTTAAATAATATAAAACGGGATCCCGTCTATAAAACGCGATCCCGTTTATAATAAAACGGGATCCCGATTACCAAACGGGATCCCGTTTACTAATAAACGGGATCCCGCTCCATTATCGGGATCCCGTTTACTAAAATCAAGTCTGTGAGCCGTTGTAAAGGTAACGGGATCCCGTCTTATAAACGGGATCCCGTTACCTTTACAACGGTCGAAATCAAAACGGGATCCCGATTATAACACAGGATCCCGTTTATTAGTAAACGGGATCCCGTGTTATAATCGGGATCCCGTTTTTTGAAATTTGAATTTGGTTTTGCATCGTGGGCGGGTTTTTGCCAAGGTTTTCGGTTCGGGAAAAGCTTTGGAAGTCTGAACCTAAGCCTTCAACCTGGTTTGACCTGCAAATTGAAGGCCCTAACAATGTCAAAGCAAAATATCAACTTTGGACATATGGCTGACGACCTTTTTTCGAAAATTTTCTGACAAAATGAAAACCCATTTTAGATCAAACAATGCAGATTCTAAATATATAATTTGTTTTGCAATTGAATTATTATTTGTATTTTTCAATTAATTTATAATAAAATTGGTGCATAAACTTTAAATATCAGAGTTTTTTACTATTTGAATAACTTTTGATCAACATAACATTTTGACAAACGGATTGCACGAGAGCAAACTTCAGACAATTCTTTTCAATTTAAAAAAAAAAAATCAAAAAATGATAAGTTTAGGTCATCTTATGCATGTCGTACATGACGATTTTTCAAAACAACAAATTTGCCTAATAAAAAATTAACAAAAAAAAAAATATTCAATAAAAAATTACAAAAAAATATCAAGAGCAAGGTTCAGTGAGTCATAAAACTTTTCCCAAAAGGATTTAGAAAAATACGATAATTTAAGTCAAAATATGGATGTCGTACACGTGCATGGTATGGTACAAAAAAATGACTTTTAAACAGCGGTTTTTGAAATGCCTATTGAAACTCAATTTGTACAATCTAGGTATTGAAATAAATTATATATTTGGAAACTAGACTCCGAGCACTACATTTTATGATTAGTGAATTTTTTAAAGATTTCATCTCTAAGTGCTTCAAATTTTAAGGTCAAATGTGTCAAATACTGAAAATCAGGGAAAACACTTCCACTTTTTGGCCAAAAAGTGGACTCAACTTCTTGCACACACCCAGAGTTGTGTGTGTTTTCCCAAGAGAGAAAGATTAATGAAATTGAATCCTCAAGAAAGAGGGACTTTTTGGTCTAAATAGCCTACCTGAGCAACTCCCAATGAGGTTGCAGGTTGGCATACACATTACACTACCAAAACATGGTAGGTGCAATGTCCCAATGGCCAACTTAGTCATGGATTTTCATGGGACATGATCACAACACATAAATGTCTTCATGGCGCACATCATCCCATAAGAAAATTCAACTCAAAAGTCGAGGAACTAGGCATGCCAAGTCGTGAGAGATGGTTTTGGGTTGGAAGAGAGCTTAATTGTCTAAATTTATCTAAAGAGGAAGTCATATGTAATGAAAAATTGCATTGGATACAATTTATGACATTACATATTGTAAGATTTTAATGCATGCAAAGTGATTTTACACTTTCTATAGTGAATACATTGATAAGTTGTCAATTTTATCTAGTCTTCATGATGTTTTTTATTAGATAAGCAGGGAAGGGCCCTGATCCCATGGTTATAGCAGCAGAAAAAAAAAGGAAAGGAAAAAATGTGGGAAACAACACCACCAACAAACTAAAAAACAACAGTATTAGCATGCAGGCCAACATTTAACATAGTAACCATAGTCCAACCAGTACTAATAAAAAACAGTAAGTTTTTACCAGCATACTTAGATCTACGTAAACCATTAATTAAGTCAACAGTGTCCTAGGTGGTATTCCACCATATCGTAGCTATAATAAAATAGTATTCTAAGAGATTAAAACAAAATGACAAAAAATGCATCATTAACAACAAAGTAGCAACATAAAGCCATTAATTGGCTTTCTTCAATAGGTCCCCATACTCTCCCATGAGAGCAATGTATATTCTCCAGTCAGGTCCCTCAATCTCGTCCAACATCTTCAAGACATCTGGTTTCCCCTATTTCCTCAGCTTCTTGGTAATTTTGGATTCTCCAGAAGCAACTCCTAGAATCTCCCTCCTCATCAGTCTATTAGTTACCTTCATGAGAGTAACTAAAGCCTTATCCATATCTTCAAACTGAACCTGTAGAAATTTTAGCCTACTCTTTAAAAATTCATTGCTTAAGTCCTCTATTTTATTCTCCATACCCAAATCCCCAACTTCTTGCACATTTTCAACCTCATTCTTATGATCCTCAAATTGCTCAATTTGTTCGTCCACTTCCTCTTCCTTATCCTCCTCCAATCCTTCTTCCCCCATCTCATAAGAAGAGTCCTCAAGGTCCATATCCTCTAAATCTTCTTCCTCCTGGGCTTCAAAATCTTCATACCCTAGGTCCTCCTCATCACACATAGACATTTTTTGTTTACCTTTTTTGTCCTTCGAGGTTTCTTTTGCAAGGCAGGTCGACCTTATCCCACCACTCCCTCCACTCCCTTGCCCCTTCAAAGACTCCCTCTCCTCCTCATTTTGAGTCCTTTCCTTAGTAATATTAATGGCATCCCTAGGGTTTAAGTCTCTTTTGGTTTTCTTCGCCTTGGGAAGTTCCAGCAGCAAAGGAAAATGTTTTCTTTTTTCCAGTGTAGCTCTGATGAGATTAATCTCAAAAGTTCTTTTTTCCTCACTATTTTGTGACACAGGAGTTGAGGGGTTAGACACATTGGCCATGAGGGATTGGATTTTAGCAGTAATAAGCACCCTCCTAGCAATGACAACAGGAGGTGGGTGGGGGTTAGGTTCCTCAACTGGGATTTCAACAGCAGCAAGGTTTTCCTCCATAGGTTGTTCCTCATTATTCTCTTCAAAATGACTAGGATTCTCATTTCTTCCAGTCAAAGGGTTTCCATGGGGATTCAACGCTAGAGCATACTTATACAAGGTTAGCATCAGACCTTGGTGGAGGGGAGGATTGGCTCCCTTCTCAATATTAAGTTGCAGGGAGGACAACAGATAAAAAGGAAAATTGACTCTCTCACCATGCTAAATGTGGTTTAGCAAGGGGAAATGGTACACATGTACCGACATATACCTTCCCTCAAGAGTAAAGTACCACATAAAAAACAAGCTAACTAAAGCAAAGGGAGGAGGGAGTTCCAATCTTGCATACCCATTTTGAAATCTTTTGAGATTTTCCCCATCATGTAGGAATTTGTCGACAAACCTCTGGTAGTCCACCCCACTTTTCTTTGCAACTTTAGTCCCTTGATTTTGTAGCCATGTTGCTTCAGCTATGAATCTTGTCATTACCTCAAACTTCACCACTCCAATGGTAACGTTACCCTTCCTCCAGGAGTTGGTAAAAATTTTCGTTAGGTTCTCATTGTATCCCTTCAAGGATTGGAAGAACAGAACCATACCAACATTTTCAAACATTCTCCATAAATCCACATTCTGTTTCAAGGCTTGACAATTTGGAGGGTCTATTCTCTTCCTTGCTCCTCCCATTTTTCTTTTCTACAAATTCTTCAACTGCGGTAGACTTTTCTTCATAATCTCCCACTCTGCCTTCTTTATTTCCAGAATGCAACAACCACTCTTACACCAAATAACACACAGAGCTGATAAAGAATGGAGATTCGGGAAGTTTCTTTTTGTTAAGGCAAGCAACACATTTCTCAATACAAGAATCCCATCATTTTTCTTACAAGTATTAAAATCCCCATTAATTTGCATACCTTTCTCCACTTTAGAAATGCGGGAATAGCTAACACAAGGAAAATCGACACAAATAGAAATGACAACCCTTAACAACTTGATAATATTCATGTGACTTTTGGTCACCTCCATGAAGGAAGAATAATTAATATTACTTGCTGCCAAGATCATCCGATACAATCCAATACTTCCTATGTCATCATTACACGGAAAGCCAATAAGCACCACTTGGTACTCATATTTCCTGCACAACATCAATCTTTCATTTTTGCATATGGTATTCATTTTCAAAATTTTCATTTAGGATTCTCTTAAATACTTCAGCATATTACCATTAGTCCACCGGGTCCATCCTCTACGGCTCAGCGCCACATTGGCAGCACAATCGGCAGCTTTATTTCCCTCTCTATAAACATGTTGCACCCTACAATTGGTAAAAGACTTCTTAATGACTTGACATTTTTCAATTATATTTTTTAATTCCCATGGTGGCACAACCTCTTCATTCAAAATGTCCACTATAAGCTTAGAGTCCCCTTCTATTATGACATTTTTATAACCCAACTCCTTAAGAGTATTGAAGCCCCCCGGTGCTGCCAAAGCTTTAGCTTTATTATTGGAGCAAACACCCATATTCACGCCAAAGCTCACTATACACTCGCCTTAGTCGTCATGATGTTGATTGATCTAATAATTCATTTTTAAAAAATTGGTGATCATAAAATATATGAATATGTTTTATTAATTATGATCTACTACATTGATTTGTTATGATGAGTAATTTATTAATAAAATTCAAGAAAAAAGATGTATCTCTTCCTCATTTTAATATATTATTGTCTTAATATGTTGTTATAAAAAAGATGGTCATTATACATGGTATCGGGATGGTCACTAGAAAACCCAATATTTTTGGGAGTGGGGGAGTGCTAAGGAAAAATAATGGAGAAATTATTGTTCCTTTCACAAAGAACTTAGGTATGCAAACCACTAACTATGCTGAAGAAAAGGTTGCCTCACTAGCATCATGCTTGCTCATGAACATGGATGCAACAATATAATTGGTTGAAAGTGATTCTAAGAGAACAATTGGTATGTTAAATAATAAGGACAACACCTATTATTCTTATAAGGTCGTAATTAACAGGGAAATGAAAACTTTAATTCAATTTCACCATATTAAACTAAGCCATATTTTTAGGGAGAGGAATATCACAATGGACCATCTGGAAAATCTTAGATAAACAAAATGATATAAACCATGGAGGGAGACCTCAATATAGAGCTAGCCTCGTGTCACAAGTTTTGTAAAAATACCACTATTTAGAATATTCTTCATAAGGGTGGGCTCACCGCTCATCTTGAGGCTACTAATGGATCTAATGAAACTCTTTCTCATGAGTTTTCTATTAGTTGGAAGATCAACATTCTTTATGTTAGGGAACTTTCATTTATGGTGTTAAAAGAACTCATTGTTGTGCCCATAATTTTGAAGGAGGGTCTCAAAATTTTGAAGAGCATAAAAAGTAGGAATCAATAGTTTATAAATGAATTCATAAAGAAAGGAAAGGTGCCAATATATAAAAATGGGTTCTATAGAGAGGACTTCCTTGGTCCATGAAAGGATGTCATTGAGGTTTTGGTGTTCTAATTCACCCTCAAAGGTTAGTACTCTATGTGTATCTCTTTCCTTTGATGAACCACCTTAGGAATAATATAAAAAAAAGGATATTTTCTTTCTTTTTGTATAGTTCCTTAGAAAAAATATATATTAGTTTCCTATTGGGTAAGTCCTCCCTACCACTCGGGGTAGTAGGCCTAGCTCAATTGGCGAAAGCATCCTATTGCAAGCAAGAGGTCACAAGGTCTAGTCTCCCCATCGTCCCCATGGTACCAAAGGGTGTGTCGTGCCAACGCCACCGGTCATGTGAAAAAAGTTTACCAAGTGCACTGTAGTTTATAGGGGGACAGATACCCGACCGATTCCTACAGTCTAAAAAAAAAAAGGTCCTCTCTACCACTCTACCAAGGCATCATTTACCACCTGTATAGATTTTAACTTTTCAAAACCCTAATGCTTTCCTTTATACCAAAAATCACTGACTAGGCTCTTATCCCTCCCAAAGTCAACCAAAATCTCACTCTAGTTAAAAAATGAATTCAACCTAAACAAAAGGCTACCTAGATTACATTTTTTAATGAGAAAGTTAGCCTCATTGGGATTCTAGGTGTTAAGATTGGAGCCCCACCTATTATCAAACCCACTATACCCTCCAACCTTTCTAGTGTTAAAGGAAAACAATTATTAAGGAACCACTTAATTCTCACCATCTCTCCAAACTGTATCCCCATGGCTTACCTCATGTCTCTAAGAATCTTAGATAAAGGCCAAAAAAGAATGGGTTATGGTTAAATCAATCCATAATGAAGGTTCCCCTTAGCACAATGGTTACTCTTGCTAGAATTCAATCCCTTCAACCCACTATGATGGCTCCATCTAGTATCCAAGTCCTTCAATTAATAGTGATGGCTCCCCCATAATTCAAGCCCTCTAACCCACAATGAAGGTGCCCCCTAATAGCCAAGCCCCCAACAAGCCATGTTATTGCAAATTGCACTAGCTAACTAAGTATAGGGATAACATTAATTACCTCTAGGAGCATCTAGACCTCCAAAATAATGTTATGAAGTGGACATTATCATAGATCTACAAACTTTTAACCTTAGACTATAGTACTTAGATTTTTTTTGTAAAAATAGCCCAAGGACCCTAAAAGGAAATAGATGGATAATGATATTTGGTCTAAAGTCAAGAATTTTGTTGTAACCTTTTAAAAATGGGAAAACTTGGAATCCAAACTCAACAAAATGCATAAGAATAAAGAGAAACATAAAAAATAATATTTCTAATCTCCCAACTATGAAGAGAGAAATAATTAAAAATATTGCTACTAGTCTATATGTATTACAAGGAGAATTGCACAAAACAAAATATGTTACCTTACATAAGGGCCTTGCTAAAATAAATAGAGATATATTCATACCTATTAATGAAGGTACAAGCACTCAAACTAGTGATACCAAGGAGGTTATCTTTGAATACAAGGTTGAGTTCTTAGCCAAAGAATGGTAGGTTGCTAGTGACCTCTGTAATTTAGCTAGTAAAATTTAATAGTTCTATGGTCCTAGTCCTTTGTAGGTTAATTTTTGGTTCTTATTTGCTTTGTTGGTTATTTTGTAATGTGTTTAAATTTTAATTTCTCATTAGACTAGTTTCACTTATCATATGGATTCTAATGTGTAAAAGGGTTTGGGTCGTAGATTAATCTCATTTTTATCTTTATCAAAAACATAAAACATAATATAAGTTCAAAGACATGATAATAGGATCTTATCTATTGGAGATAATATACATAATATGCATTATCTTCTTATAAGTATAGATATTGATAGTATCATGAGGGACACAAGTCTACCCTTGCCGATAGAGTTAGATGAGTTGAATCAAGATAACATTATATTTGTTTTTATGTAGATGTTGATAATAGTGTAATTTTTGGATATTAACATAGGAATGCATGTTTTCAAACATTGTATGCTTCTAGATATTAAAATATAAACAAGAAAAGTAGTGAAGTTTATCATCTAAGAGATAGCAGCACAAACCATAATAGATATTAAAGAGAATATATTTGTGATGCTAGGCCACAAGAAGGTGAATGATGATAATATCCAATGAAAATAATAGTTATTCTATGTCTTCTTCATGAAATGTTATTTATATTGGTCTCCCTAACATCCACACAATTATTTCATATGGTATTATGTATGATCTTCATGTTCTACAACATACTAAGAATGCATACATGGTTATGATATTTATGTTGCTTTCACTTACCAATGTCAAGGTAAAATTACAAATTTGTGTCATACTTTTATGAAGGAAATAGCCAACACTAATCCAAATTTTTAACTTGAATCGCTAGAAAGTTACATATTATTTTAAATTTTGAAATGATGCAAACTAATGAAATTATTTATTAGTGTATTTTATGTTTTTAAATTTTTTTTAAAATCAAAAAAATTGAATATAGTTTTTTATAAAATAGACACTATAATTTAGTTACTAATAAAATGTTGGAAAATGAAATTAAATGGGACATAGCACTTTAAATAGTAAAAAAATTCCTTCAATTTTTGTATATATTTATAAATTGAAACTTTAGTGCATGAATTTATTTATTTTCCTCATTTTGATAAATATATTATTTTAAGTAAATCTTAAAATTTGTATGCATTGAAAATAAAATTGTTTTCATGGGACATCACCTTTTGTCTTAACTATTTATCAAAAATATTTTAAAAAATGCATCATCTTACATAGAGTATTTTCTCTAGTGCATCATATTTTTCCATTTTTTAAATTAAATTTTGGTATTTTGCACAAGATAATCAATCTTATATTTTGGTGTTGATGATCTAATTTTAGTAAAATTAAAATATAAAATATAAAAAATAATTAAAATATTATTATTATTTTGAAAACCACACTTATAGATCTACAAAAGGGTATTTATATTTTTTTAAATATTATTTATGAGAGTAGGAGTTGTTGAAACATCAAATTTTTTGAATAATTTTATTTTTTTGGTAAATTAGCCCCAAATTGGTGTAAAATATGCATTTAGTGGGCACTTCCAATTAGGAAATTTGTGACCCACATCTAACTTAGCTAGAATGAATCTAGCTAGACCATATGTTTGACGAAAATTTATTTTTAATTGGAAATGCTTAAATTCACTTGTGTTGATAAATTGGCATGACATAGTTTTATACTTTTAGGTACCTACAATCTAATAATATAAATATTTCATTCAAAATTAAATATTTGAATTCAAATTTCACTCCCATGGAAGTGACATGTGCACCAAAATAGGTAGTGACAACAAAAAGGCAAGGGTAAAATAGTTTTGCATGACTAATATGTGTGGTCTTGTCCACGTATGTATGAAGATAGACCTTCCAATTAGAAATCCAACATATTTTATTCAAGGACTTGTGACAAGAATATATTGGTGTGCATGAAGATACTAGGTGTGATGACCATGATTTGGAGGAAGATGTTAATATGTGGATGGATATCTTATCATCCCCCCAAGTTAAACTTAGTCATAGATTATATGAGAGACAAAAATCCTTTTGTGTTAGGATAGATCGGATATCTATCATTTAAATGATATATTTCTAAAGAGGTATACCCTAGAATAAAACCTAGTCAATCAAATGAAGCATTTTTCTATCCTAGATGTTGATGCATGAGTGGAATATATATTGACTATATAAATGGAATAACATGGATCATAGGGACAAACCTTGTGTTATGCAAATGCATTCTAAAGTTAAGGAAATCCTTATTATTAGAGTAAATTCAATCATAAAAAGTTAACCATTCATGAGGCAGTCAATTCAAATATAGGGGACACACAATTAATTTTCCATAGGATATAGCTATAGTTGCAAGGTTCCTACCATGAAAAATATGTGATCTTGGCATTTTAATTATGAGAATACAATCTACATAATTTATATTATGATTATTATTTTAAAATTTCATGTGTATTGGATATGCTGCAATATAAATTAAGGTATAATAAATACTACAAAGATGTGGAACTTGGTGAAAACTCGATCATGGCATTACTAGAAGAAGAGATAGATGTTCTAGAATCCTATAATTTGTACAATCCAATATTGATGATGAAGACATATTAGATGCATGTGATGATAGAGTGGTTGCAAAATAAGAAGATGAACCTTGGCATTAACCTTTGTCTTTTATAGCTAGATTTGGTTCAATGCAATTGAAAATAGAAGTGATAAGATCTATCAAGAATAATAGTAATAGGTCAATTGAAATAATTGATTTTCCCCAAATTAGTATCTCACTTGTTAATTAATAGAACAAAAAAGGGTCATTTAACATGGCATTCCCTACTCTATTTCCTATTGGTGAAGCAAAATGGTTGCAGCCACACATAAAATTGCTTGTATACATGAATATGCATCACCCTTGATGAGGTATTATAATAAAAAAATTGGGAGCCACCCCAAGTTTTGGTATTTATTCTTAAATTGGATATTACAACAATCTAGAATCAAACAACAACTATAGTATTTGTAAAAATTAGAGGATGGTGTGCTTGTCACAACGGTTACGAGATTTTTTTAATGATTTTCTATTTGAGTAAGTGATGTGTTAATGATATCAATTAAGAGGAACTATGGTTTATTGGTACACATGCTAGACATGATAACACAATAGAGATTCCCTAACATTTTTATAACTTTGAGTGTAGCTGATACAAAATGGCTTGATCTCCATTAGCTAATACTAACTCAAGCCCCATAAAATTTAATGGATGCATATAGGTGGATAAGCATAAATATATTCTAAAATCTTCATATTGTCACTATGTACATAAAGTATCATTTAAGAATTTTCCATCAAGAAATCCTCCTCAAACATTTTCAAGTAAAATACATGTGGTGATGTATTCAATTAAAATTGATTTAATGTGAATAAAATTTCTATGTTATGAAATATATAATGTGTGCCTTTAATAATATTATATTATTTTGTCATAGGAAGGAGTGACAATATCAATCTTCAATGTATGAGTGTTTGGTCATATGGATATAAGGTGCACCTAATATAGACATGTTGATTTAAAATAATCCAAGTGAGATTCAAAAGGAAAAATATTTATTGCAAATTCATAAGTGTGTGAAATCCTATTGAAGTGTGTGAAACAAATGTATTTATGTCATGATATACAACAAAATATTTTTGTTTGATGGACACAACTAGAATTTTGGTTACTAATCTAATTGTATGTTACATAGATTTGTAAATCATGTTGAATGCAGATCAAATGTATTTTGGGTACATGTTTGTGAAAATAAGGATCATATCAATGTTTTTCTATAAAATACCACTTGACAATTGCAAAGAATCCAAATTGTTCATTGTTAAGGATGGACATCAAAAATATTTACCAACATAAAACAATGAGAGAGTGAATGTTCATAGCCCATATATATTATTTCCATATGGATGGTAAAAATACATTGTCAACCTATATTGTCATATCATGAAGTTATAAAATATATATCTAAAATAGAAAAGAGTTCAAAGAGTTATGGCATGTTGACTAGAGTCTCCAACACAAACAAACTAGATGATCCTACACTATGTGTATAGAATTTTTTTTATTGAGACAATTGTTGAACATGAAATAGGTGCACAAGAAACATATCATATGTTGCTAAAACTACCTCATTTTTAGTGTATTAGGTACTTTGTTCTAAATGTTAGATGGAAGGTGTTTTATCATGTACATTTAAATCATGATGATGATCCATTTGAAATAAACCATATCCATGCATATATGGAGTGCCCCATACAATTAGATCATTTATGTATGGTAGAAGCTACAATATCTTGGTCATATTATGCACATAAAAAATACTTTGAAAATTATTAGGGTTTGACCCAAATACCTTTCAATCACAATAGTGTCTTTCCTAAATATAAGGTTTTTGGCTAGAGTGAATTGTTATTATATAAACCATCATATGGCATCATAGTTGATATTGGAGATGTTCATATGGAATGTATATTATACTCCCATGTGTTTAAATTCTACTAATGTTGATGATGCAAAGATTTACTTGATCATGATCCTAATGATAGTACAAAAATGAAAGAGTGGCAAGTTTTGTATAGGTTGGTTCCACAAAAATCTTTTTAATTATTTGATATTGAGCTTCTTGGTCAAAGAGACTTGGACATCGAATATGAAATGCCATATGTGTTGTAGGAAACAATCACATAGTTCAGAGAGTTGAGTTGATTAGGAAATTTATTTCAAACAAAAATTTATCAATTGAATCCCTCTACTACTATGAGTGAAAAATAATTCATTGTGTTTGATGCAGTCATGATACATTCCAAGAATTGCCTAATAATATTGAACCCCTTAAGATGATCATCCAAGTAACCACTAGAACAAGGAAACCATACCTAATTAATTGTATCAAGCATGTAATAGATAATAAGTCGGTCAATGGAAAAAAAAACCTTGTTGCTACTTGCACCAAGAGGTGTTTCTTTCAACATGCATGCCACTAAAATTCATTCATCATTAAAAATTCTTATTAAAAATTGTGACCTTTGATTGGTCAAATGTTAGCTACTATGTTTGAAGATATCAGCCATATTCAATAAATCCTCATTGATGAAATGAGATTTATAGGGCCCAAATTGTTTGTTGATATCAATAGGTACTTGAAACAATTATTTCCATCACATGAAAGAATATTTTTGTGGAATTTCAATTATCCTTGTTGGTGATCTCACCCAATTACCTCTTGTGTGAGATATACCACTATATGCAAGTATCTCTTATTTTATTTATAAGCTTAATAACATGTGTGGGTGTATGTGTTTAACATTTTCTAACTAGATTTTAAAAATATACTTTGTATGTTTATAGGCAACACTTATGGTAAGGCATCATAGACTACATTCCACATAGTTGTAATCTTGGACACATTTTTTGTCAACAAGGGTATGACCAAGAATGAATCAAACTTAGAGAAATGTTAGCAAACATTAGGATTGCAAGTGCAAGATATGATGACTGAAAAATCCTCATAGGTTGAAGAAATGTCTCAGTAAGCATTGAAGAGCAATGCATATAATTGCTCTAAAAAATAGCTATAAATATATTTTCTCTTTGACTCTAAGCATTTCTCCAAGGGGACTTCAAAGCGTGTGAAAAGAGAAGGCATGTCTCAAAGTTCTAATCAACTTGATGTAGTTTACACAATTACTTTCTCAAAATCTAGATTAAACTCCCATGTCAAAACCCTATATAGAAATTTTATCATATTTAAAACCCTCTATTTACAATTGTTTTATACATATTACAATATTAAATCTCAATATTTAAAAAATATTGTCAAATAACCAAAAACAACAAATATTTATAATGTTATCCATCAAATACCACACACAATAACTTTGGGGAAAAAAAATAAACACTATTTAATAATAAAACTATAATACACCTTTAAGTACTAATACTCACTGTTACATTTTTGTCCTCACAATTATAACTTTGACACATATTATTAATTCTATTATAAATTTTAGATTCTTGGAACATAGGATGCCAAACAAGTAGTCTTACATGGATTCAACAAATAAATATAAAAGAATAAAAGAATACCCATTGAAAGAGGAGCTCCAATCCAATCAAGACAATAATATGTACAGGGTGGCGACAGGACAGATTTATGCCATTTACCTTATCTCCATTCTTAAATAAGTGTGGTGGAAGAGACAGAAACAGCCCACTTGGAAGGAAAAGTTTGGACAGGCGTGAAGTCTCAGTTTCTCCTACTTTGCTGGAACAGACAGTTGACAACATAGATTCCAGCTCTTTGCAACAGATCATCATGGTCACCTATTACCTATCTGTGTTTTCTTTAGTGGGTTGATGACTTTTAAGTCTCTAATTACCAGTTGTTTAAGGTACACAGTTAATTGCAGCTATTTTTCCAAAATTAGTTATTGTATACAAGTCATTAAATTCAAGCTATTCAGTAAATGCCTTCAGATAAAGTTACACCATCTGGGCAACACCCCATCAAAACTTAAGTCATGGTATTTATTACAGTTCACAGAGTTATCAGTCTAAGGCATTGAAAGGCATAGATAACTACAAAAAGAAATCAAGCTTGTATAATTTGAAGAATGGTTTCACATAAGGGACTTTCTGAATTTTTGAAGCATTCTCTCTTAAGAATAGAGATACATTCTTAGAGCGCCCTTAGACTTTCATTTTTGGAATGTTAGTATTTTGTGTCTCTATAGACTATTTAATAGTCAATTTTTTTTATTTTGTAGTGATGTATTACAAGCATTTAATGAAGTTTAATTGTTTAGTTTAAATTAAAATTCATTGATTCTTATTTCATGAATAGAAGTTTGTAGAAATTATTTCTTATATGAATAGTTTATTTACCATTTTTACATTTATTAATGTGGTGTTATTATGGTAAAGATTTTATCTAAATCTCTTGACTATGTTAAGTAGATGCTATAATTATAACCACCTAAAGTTTTATGAATTCTACAAAAGATCCACCTTCTCTCATAAGCTCGCTTCTTCTCAACATTTTCATGTGTTTTATGCTCTCATTAAAGCTAATATACCCAAAGAAGGCAATACTAGAGTGGAAGCCATATTGGCTCTTATAGGGGTACTATTGGTTGGGAACTAATTAATGTAGAGCTTATGACCCTTGGAACGTAGATCATAGTGATACTTCTCATATAATAGTGAAACGCATTTGGTGAAGTGATTCTAAAAAAATCACATCATATGTAAGGTTATTCAAAAGCAGACATGATATTTGGGGCCATAATTTTTAAAGCTAATAGTATACAATAAGTAAATGTGTTGAATATTGCAATATCATAGAAATTTAAAGAGGAATAAAAGACAAACTTCTTTTAAATTTATATTAATTTAAGGAAATGAAGATTGATAAAACTTTATAATATGACTTTAGATTAATATAAAGGAGTTGAGTCACTAACATGACAAATAAATATCAAATTGAAATACGAAACTCAAGATAGATTTATCTCTTTATGGATGGTGGTGATAGAAATCAAACTATTATTGTACTTCTAGACTATATTTTTTACTATATGTCTTAGATATAAGGTGTTAACCTAGAAGCAAATATGTTTTTAACCCTTACACAAAAGATGGACATGATTGCTAGTGTGATAATCTTCCCTACCATTATCATATCCTTGTATCTTAATCATGTCCCTAACCATCATTTTCTCTCAAATTTTGCACCTCTAATATACTATGATTTGAGATAAGGATAAAGTAGTGTTAAAAAACACCTTTAGGGGCTTGTTTTGTTAGAATTGAAGTATAAGACTTCCTTCATCCTAAATCAATATCCTTGTTTTGTTGTTCACAATGCATTAAAAGGGTTTAAGTTCCAAAATATTAGATATGTGATATAGTCAATGCTTTGCTAATGCACTTGGATTATTTGATCTCAAATTATTTAAGATGATTTTAATTTATGCTTGTGGATTCAATGAATTATCTCTAAATGCCATAGGAGGTTGCCTTAAAAAATCCAATCCTAGGTGTTAATTTTTGAAAAATGCATGTAATGCAATGGACAATAGTTAGAATTTCAAGTTAAGTTGACAAAAATTGGGCTTTGAAAAAAGAAGACAAGGTTAGCCTAACAATCTTGTCTAGGGACAACAATCATGGCTATAATTTCAAATATGGAAAGAAAAGGGTAGTATTTGGGTTAGGTTAAAATCATAAGGGCTCAAGTCAAGCAAAAGGATAGGGAAAGGCTCAATTAAATAAGCATGTGCACTTGACTAGGATAACACACTTATTAACAAGGCTAAAATAGTGCAAAAAGGTGAGTAAAAGTGTAAAGTATGCACTTTTCTCCTCTTCGATTTACCCCCACTTTAGTGTTCATATGAATCTACATGAAACATGCATGCTAAAGTAAGTCGCATGAAAGAAATAAAGTAATAGGCATGTTTCAAAAAAGATACAATTTATTAAAATGGTCAATTTGGAAGAAGACCCTCATTTTCTCTATGGTGTTCATGATCTTGCCTCTACAAATATACACAAATGAGTGATCCATGCAAAGGTAGAGATAGTCTAATAATGATCCTCAATTATGGATTATGATAATATCCACTCAAAAAAGAAAACACTTCCTATTATTGAATCTTGACTCGGAATTACTTGACAAGTTTATTTTTTCATTCCCTTAGATGCCTAAATATGTATAAAAAAAAAAAAGTGAAATACATCTAAAAAACAAAAGTAAACATCAAAGAAACTAAAACACAAAAATACAACTAGATAAACCTATCAATGGTGAAAAAATAGAAAAGTGAATAAAAACTCCTAATGCTACTAATTTTTAATCAATAAAAAGGTATATATAATGTCTCAAGGATGAATTTGAACTCATATATAACATACAATAAGATCCTACACTTGTATATGGTCATAACTCCATCGAAAACCCATGTTCCTCACCTACAACTATGGAAAAAATATATGGAATCATAGAAAAGAATATATGAAATCATAATGAGATCCAACCCTCACCCAAATTATTCCTTGTCTAAGTACAAGTATTTGGAGTCCTTCTTTGGTGGCAAAAACCATTTAAAATAATCAAAACTAGTAGAGACAATGCTAAAAACTTTCTAAATTTCTCAAAAACTGAAGCCATAAAAAATACTATGGGTAGTTATGAAACCACTATGTTGGAACTAAGAAACCAGAATGGTAGCTAGGAAAATATCAAAGCAGTTACAAAATTGTTAGGGTTGTTATGAAATTTTCACTTGTTGTAAATTGGCAATTTCAACACCAAATAAATTTGACTCATTTACCACCCATTTTCCTCTAATAATTAACTTATTTAATATGTTCAAGAGTCCACCACAAAATTTTCATCTACACTAAGGACTAGGTGTTCATTTTGAAACCATCATATCATATTTTTCAAACAATCTGAAGGCTTACAACAACCTCTGACTAAAAACAGTGGTAATTGTTCTCTTGGTCATGTTCCATAGATCTATTTTTGGATCACACCTCCCTGTTGAAGATAATTTTGGTCCTAAAAATCTTAATGGATCATCAATTAAGTAAATTTCTTCCCCATATCCTACTTTAGATAATAATAAATTATATATATATATATACACACACTTCTTCAACCTTATCAATTAGGTTCCTTTTTCTCCTCTCCTTGTCATTCTCTCTTTCCTATCAATTACCACACCTTGTCATAACTCCTTTTGGTTTCTTGGAGCTAAATTACCAATTATAGGAAATAATAGGTTTTCCTCTTTATTTCTCATTGAAGGCCAAAGCAAATTAATATTATCTACATTCATCATCAAGTGCATCTTCATGTATGGTGGAAAATCCAAGTGAAATCATTTTTACCCACTTGTTCCAAAATTTGTAAAAGATCATATCTTAATAATTGATATTTCTATCTTTCTCTTGAAAATACAACCAAACATGGTGAAACGAAGAAAAACGGGGGGGGTAAGGATGTAAAATGACACAAGGGTCTAAACACACTTACACTTTCCCTTCTCCTAATTTCATAGAAAAAGAGATCTTCCAAGAATAGGATTAACTTTCAACCATGAGGTGAGTCAACCCTATTAGGAAGGTTTGTTGTTTTCTTATGACACAAATGATTGATTGGCACTTTCGGGAGATGAATTAAAATGTGTTAACTAACTAAATTGCATGACCTAACACTTGAAACGCAAAATATTATGATAGTAGAAACAAAAACAAAAATCTGCAAGTAGATTTGAGAAGGATAGAATGGTGTGCACCCAGCCTAAAAACTGGATTTTGAGCTCTGTAGCAAGACTCATTCACCCAAGGGTGAATGGGTCCCTATGTCCTTTTTTGAAACTTAAAAACTGAACCTGTAGCCCTTGGTCTGCACTCTGCTCTTGTACCTATAAATCTTGACTTTTGGATCTGAACTTGTAGGAAATGTGCAAAAGAAAAAGTTATTTTGTGTGTATAGGGGTTTGCCTCAGTCAAACCCAAATTTTGGTAATTAAACCTTAATGATTGACATAGATCTGATAAATGGCAATGTGTGCAAGCCCTAACCTTAAGTGTATATAAGGTTGTTATGAGCTAACATGCAAAGAAACCCTACTCAACTACATTTATAACATGATTCCTCTATGACAATGATAAATGATAAAGATCCAATTAGGGAGAAGTCAAAACACCCTAATAGATCTAAACTATGATAATACCTTGTTGTAGGTTGCTAGTAGAATTAAGATGGAAGATGGGATCACTTAGGAAATAAGTCATTAAGTTAGGGAAAATGGCCAAATGCATCTCCCAATCCTAGAATCCATCATGATCCACCATAGGCATCAACCTTCAATCATGAACAATGCTTGATCAAATCTTTGATAAAATGAGCTTGAAGACCTACAAATACAAAAAAAATGCTGCTCCAAGACTTCAACTTTTCTTGCTTGAATGTTCTTCTCCTTGCTCTTCAAAATTTCTCTTTGCATGCTTGTCCAAATCTCTAGTTTGAAATGATGAAAAGACTAGGCTTTCTAGGCTTCTTCTCTAATTTCCCGAATATTAGATCCCATTTGAAACTTAAATCTGAGACTTTAAAATACTGCCAAAAACATATTTAAAATTTGGTTTTGGGAGTTAAAGGGGACCCATTCGCCCAAGGGTGAATGGGTCTGGCCTAAAAGTCTAGGATCAATGTGTTTTGGGGTCATTAATTAATTAAATGCATTTATTCAATGCATGTTTTAATGTCAAAAAATGGTAAAAATAGGCCTTGGGATGCATAATAAAGGGAATTAGGGGCCTATTTATGAAGGGTAAAAGTGCATAAATGTAAGGTCACTAAAATAGGTCCAAACTAAGTGTGAAATTGTACTATCACCTAGAAGGGATTACAATGTTCTACACTACATTTAGCCCCCACTTTAGCAGTCATATGACACTACGTGCAGATGCAAGCTAAAGTATTGAAAGTAAATTGTGTTTCATAAAGGATACTCATATGGATATTATAATTTTTTTGTGAACAAGGAGAATTAAGCCCTCAATGTAGTCATTTGCAAAACCACACTGTTAGGAACCACATCCTGCAAAACTAATTCGTTAATTGTTCAAAACCATCTTAGAATAAGTCAAACTTCTACAGAGAATAAAATTTGAGGGTAGATGTATGCCCCCTTGATTCCACTTGATTTATGGAGGTGGAATCAAGGTAGCAATCTAACCTCATTGAATTGATTTACTTGGTGATGGGAATGCTTATAATAGGGTATTGACATTACAACACCACATATCGATAAACATTAAGTAAGATTAGAGACAGAACCCTAAATCCAATGCAACAGATGACATCGAAAATGAAGTTCACTAGCCCCCATTATGATGTTTTGAATGAAATTTATAAAAAGTCTTTACTATATGTTAGTAAAAAATTATGCTTTTGACCATCATTTGATATTTACTATTTGGAAATTACCTTGTTGCAGAGGAGTGATGATGCCGAGATGATGACCATACCAGCCCCCTAGATTGGATGTCCTACGAGAGGAGGTGGCACGTGGCGAGCTCCAACACACAGTGAGTCCATTGTACCCTGCTTTGTGATTGTGTTTTTTATTTTGTACCATTTTTTATGCATTTTTACAAGGTTCTAGGACCCCATCCAAAAGTGGCGCACCTGTCCCATTTTGGCCCATGTGTCCCAGAATGGCCAAAGTGTTGAGGACCCCTTGTCCAAAAATGGCCCAAGTGTCCCAGGGAAACTTTTTTTTTCTTTTAATTGATTGGTTAATGTTTTTAAGTATGTTACTAATGATTTCTTCCATCTCTTTTAGGTTCCACCACACGCTCAATGACATTTAGGATGTCGACTATTCACCCTTCTCCAGGAGAAATTCACTCGGCTTATCGAGGAGGTTGAAACCTTATGTGAGATCGGTCTATTCTAGATCTACCTCATGTCACCCATGAGGTATCATGATGCTATGTTGATGGTATTGGTGGAGAGATGGAATGCAAATACATGCACATTCCATCTACCTACAAGAGAGATGACGGTGACCCTAGGAAATGTGCACCGTATTTTGAGGTTACCCATCTAGGGTGAGACCATCCATCTAGAGAAGGATTACACGTGTTAGTAGATGAGACAGGATATTGAGTATTGTGTGGGTCACCCTATTCCACCATAGGGCATCAAAGTGTGTGTCAAGATACAATGGCTACTATACGCTTACTTGCCATTGTTACGAAAAATTATGGTTGTTATGATTGCTTTAGCTCTTGTACCAAATGGATAGGGTGCACACCTAGATGGTGGCCTCATCCACACCATTCAAGAGATGGAGTGACATTGGACCATATATGCATGGGGTCGCAATATGTTGGCTCATTTTTATTATGATCTTGGTCAATTTTTTTATTAGGAGTTACACAACATAGTACATTATATGCTATTACAAGTTTGGGCCTTTGAGCATATCATGTGTACTAGGATACAAGTTGTCCTACGGTAGTGCCCATGGGTTATCCATGAGCTTTCAGCTACATATTGAGATGAGTTTGGTAGTTCGGGGGTATTTTGTACTGGAGGATTCAGTTTGATCATTTAGAGGAGGAGGAGATAGTATAGAGACCTTACCACACCGTACCCCAGTGGCCAGATCTCACACAACTTTTCAAGATGCAGTAGGATAGGTTATTGCTTGGATGGCATGACTATATAGTTATGCCCTTTTATTATGATCAAGTTATGTGAAAGTTCAGACAAGTTCAGGTACCTCCTAGGCCACAACCTACATATCTAAGAGAACCACAGAGTGGCTCTAGGCCAAGAGACATCTAGCGTCCCACCATTGATGATGTATTTTTTAGCGATTCAAATGATGAGGACAAGGATTTCCACCAGCATCGAATTTAGGTGTCATGATATCCTATGAGCACTAGTGGATGAGAGCACAGCTTGCACATGTCTTCCCTGTTCATCACCCCATAAGCGACGCTGGACCTCTTCTAGGTCATGGAGATGAGAGAGAGAATGGAGTCATGGATGGAGACACAAATGATGAAGATAGGGCAAAGGACCTAGAGGAGGATGAGTAGGATGATGAGGAGGATCCACAACCTATGAGTGATGATCATGATGAGCTAGAGGAGGTCACAGATGCCCCCAAGAAGAGACCTTCATCTCATCCACAAGTCACCCGAGCACGGACAACAGCTGCATCAGGAATTACCCTTCATGAGCATAGGGAGGGTAGTGGTACTGCACCTTCCACGCTTCCTGCTCACGAGGGACCTATTATCCCACATCAATATTTTGATTGGTGGGCTAGTGATTTAGGTGATGATTTGCTATTATAGTTTTATTGTGATTATGATTATTGCATTTATTTATCATATCTTGTTCTAATATTCTTTTATGATTACCATCTTGCAATGTGTACACGAGAGTGGCAAGACCTCTTCCAATGAGTCACTATGATAATGGTCCCCTCCATGCCCCCACATCAGGCCACACGAGCAAAGAATATGCCACCGCCTAGTGCGGGGCGTCATGCTAATCTTTTGAGCCTTTAGCTATATGGAGGACAATGTACGAGGAGGCCATGAAGATCGTTGATCTATCTATAGCTAGAGAGGAGCAAGTGAGAGTCGAGCTAGCAAAGCTTCAAGCTGCATATGAGGAGCTTCAAGCCACTCGAGTTCTAGGTGAGAGCGATTCACGGGCTTTCATGCGGTCAAAACTCAATAGGTTGCAAGGAGAGCTCACTAGAGTTCAGACAGATCTAGCTAGAGTACAAGTCGATAGGGATTGGATAGATCAAGAGCACATCACAACACTCATATGTGAGGGCATGGCTTTAGGTGAGGTACAAAGCCTACGAGATTAGATGAGCTCCATGAGCAGATCACGATCGACTGTCTCTCAACGAGCATCGCCACTAGGCCATAAGGATTCTAGTAGAAATAGGCCACACTAGATGTGTTATGTTGTATTACACCACATTTTTTTATCATGGTGACTATGTACATAAACTTTCATGATTGTTTTATATGTTTGAGCAAAGTAGTTGTGTGGATTAGATGTCAATGTGATATGTTAAACAATCTTAAAAAGATTATTTAATAAATGTCTCCATGATCTAATTTATGTGATCTAACCTAAACACTTATGTTTTCATTAGATGCTACATTTTGATTAAATATTTTGTGTTAAACTAAATGCGCTTATGATCTAATTGTAAAATTAAATGCATGTAATGATCTAATTTAACACAACACACATGGGTTTGAATAGCATGTAAAGGGAAGTAATAATTCAACATAATGAACAATTACTCTACATAATTCAAGACACACTAAGAATTTTTATCAAGAATGCAACAATGTGAGATAAAATAGACAACTATCTACTTAATCTAACAACATACTTTAATATGCATACTATTTAAAAAGAGATATTAAGTGTAATATATGTGCAAATGTGCAACGTTGATAGGTTCTTTGAGAGGCGTACCATCTATTTATGTTAATAGATGTGTGTGCTCCAGACCCATAGTTCTCATTAATGACATAGGGTCCTAACCAATTCGGACTAAACTTTCCTTTTTTTCCTAAGCGGCATTAACATTATGTTGATTTTCACATAACACTAAGTCACCTTTATTAAATGAGCAAGGAATGAAATTATCATTGTAACTTTGTTTCATTCTTTTGGAATAGGCTTGAAGATGCTTAAGAGCGTTGATGTGTTGTTCATCGAGCATTTCAAGTTGGTGTAATTGTCTCTTTATAGGTGGTGTCATAAAAAATCCCTCTAAGAGCAATTCTCAATGAAGGAATTTCTAACTCCAAAGGCATTATTGTGTCAGTGCCATAAAAAAGGTTATAAGGTGTATTTCCTATGGATGTTCAAATAATTGTGTGATAGGCCGACAATGCATAAGATAATTGAGTGTGCCAATCCTTATTATGTTTACTTATTATTTTTCATAAGATTTACTCAAGGGTTTTATTAGTTTCTTCCACTTGACCATTAGACTATGGGTAGTAAGGTGTTGAAAAATGGTGTTGAATATGAAATATTTCCAAAAAATTCTTCATGTCATTGTTCTTAAATGGTGTACCATTGTCTGAAACGAATGTGGAAGGAAGACAAAAGTAAGCAATAATGTGTTCCAATATGAAATGACAAATTGCATCAGCAGTTGTAGAACAAAGAGGAATAGCCTCTACCCATTTTGTCAAATAGTTTGTCATGGTAATTATAAACATATGTCCAGAAGAAGAAGGTGGAGATATTTTTCCAATGAGATCTAAACCCCAAACCAAAAATGGCCAGATAAGAATTTGAGTAGAAGTTCGAAAGTAGGAGCGTGGATCAAATTGTTATGTTCTTGACATTTGTGGCATCTCTTAACATGATCAAAACAATCTTGTTCCATATGTTACCAAAAATATCCCATGCGGATTAACTTTTGAACTAAGGATCTTCCCTCAAAATTCCCCCCACAAGCACCAGAATGAGCTTCCTCAAGGGCTATAGGGATCTTTAATTGTTTAACGCATCTAAGCAAGAGACCGTGAAAGGATCATCTATACAAGACATCAGCTAAGATTGTGTATCTAGTTGCAACTTTTTGAATATGGGCTCTAATGTTTTTAGTGGTCGATTCAAGAAAGGTACCTTCTTTTAAATAATTGAATATCGTTGTGTACCATTCACTAGAGCTTTCAATATTGGTCACTAACACTTCTTTTATCTTTTCATCTATGGAAAGTTTTGTAATTGTGTGAACTACAAATGTGAAGCCGATAGAAGGATCTTCAGGAGAGATAAGGGAAGCAACACTTGCCATTGCAACTACATGTCGATTGTCCTTTAGTATAATATTATTAATGGTATATAATTCAAAGTGTTCTAGAAATTTCATTGTAAGGCCTTTATATTGGGATAACTTATCATTTTTTGCTTGATAGGATCCATTTATTTGTTTAAT
>VDFB02047948.1:0-28476 GCA_007258455.2 Sequoia sempervirens
ATCAGTGGAGATGTGGATACCCCCATTTGGTTTAGTGATCGATACAATATTGGAGATCCAATCGGCATAGTCGATTGATCTTATGAAACCAACGTCTAACAATTTCTTGAGTTCTACCTTGACTAGTAAAGCAATCTGTGGATGCATTTTTCTCAATTTTTGTTTCACTAGCTTGACACCTGGTTGTAAAGGCAAGTGATGTAGAACAAGTTCAAGATCTAACCCCGACATGTCTGCATATGACCAAGCAAAATTTATCTATCTTTGTGCAAAGAATTTGTGGAACTCTGGCTACTCTTCTGTTGTCAATGACGCTACAAAATAAACTAGTCAAGGATTCTCTTTTGTGCCTATGTTGACTTCTACAGATTCTTCAATGAGCATGTGTGACTTTTTCTGTGCAATGGGTATAATTTTCAAACCTCCATCCTTAGGTGCCTCGGAGAGGTTTTCACCTTCGGATGCATCGTTTCTTTTTACTTTTTTATTGTCTAAAGGTGCCTTTCGGTTTTCACCTAGAGACTCATCCTTTTTATCTTGTTTATTATTTTTCTCATTTTTGCGACTGGAGGGTTGAACAAACTCCCCAAAATATTCTTTGTTGTCCAAGTCAATGGTAAAACCAGCCTTGTTATCACTGTTAGGTATGCCTTCTTGTAATCCCAGTAACTCAACAATTGCTTCATCGTTCTCAAAAATCTCTAAGACAGGTGTGTCTTGTTGGTCCCAATCAATGAGTTGGGGATAGACTAAGAGCATGTCATCGTCGAAGTTATCAAAGTTTAATGGGGTCAAGGTAAGGATTGAGTTATTCATATGGTCACAAAAGTCTTGTACTAAATCTCATTTTCTCTTAGGTTTAGGTCTAGGAAGATTGATAGGTGGGTCTAATGCCAAGGTTTGATTATTTGAAATAGATGTATTGGGTTGCCAAGAGGTAGGATCAAGTGATTCCCAATAATAGTGTTTAAACCACTCCTCCTTTGTCATTTTCTTTGGTGGATAGGAATTCAATGGATTTGGCGAGGAACTTAACATTAATTCAAGTTCTCCAAATAACTTGTCAAGGTCCATGGAAGAGGTAGAGGCTAGGGAATCCCACTCATAATCATTAGAGTCGGGGGAGTCAAAGTGATATTGGTCCAGTGGTTCGTGAGATGTCTTAATATCTTCTGAAGCACTTACTTCCTCAATTAAGGGTGATGTGGTACTAGGAATGCCAATCTAAATCGGTTGAAACCCTATCCCCACACCTTTTGGCCACTGAGAAACAAATATCGGTTCAATCCTACTGTCTTGGTTTAAGCCTAAACCACTCTGTCCATCATATCCCTTGCTTTGCGTGATTTTGAAACCCTTTCCATATAGATCTGTAGGAATGTGAGCAAGTGGGAGAGGTTGTTCACCATCTTCCCTATACAACTAGGAGGTGAAATCTTCTATATTTATAGCCTCTTTGCTTAATTCACCCCATTTAGTGAAAGTTGTCATAGGAGGAAGATGTATAGTGACCATAGACTGTCCCCTATTTGGTGTAGGTAAACCGTATGACTTAGGAGGAATCAAATGGCTCACACAATAAGATGTCATCAGGTAGTACTCTCCACAACCCTTGTTTTGGATCTCAACCGTAGGAGTGGTTGGAATTGAGGGTGAAATAGATGTTCGAGTGAGTGTGGACGGATCAACATAGGAAGATGGATTGGATGATGAAGGCTCTTGGTTTACTGGTACTTGGCATTGGGGAATCTCTTTTAGATTGGTGCAATATTGAAATGGATCAGGATCACCATCTATAGTTATTTATGGGCCATTGTAAGGGAATTTAAGACATTGATGATACGTGGAAGGGACTGCCTTCATGGCATGAATCCACGGTCTACCCAGCAGAAGGTTATAAAGAAGGGTGAGATCCAAGACCTAGAACTTTGTCTCCATTACTGCCAGACCAATTCTGATAGGAAGTGTTACCACCCCCTTTGATTTTCATTCCTCATCATCATAAGCTTTAATGACAATACTCTTGGTCATGTCTATGCATGCTTCTGAGATACCTAATGCCTTAGTTAGTTTTAAAGTGCACAGATTTAACCCTGCTCCTTCGTCTACCAAAACTCGTCTAACTTTGGTATCATCAACAAGGACTTCTAGATGTAAAAGATCATTATGGTTCGTATTTTCAGTTGCATAGTCTTGTTCAGAAAATGTGGCATGATGATTATTGGTCAAGTAGCCCACCATTTCCTAGAAACGATTGACATCAAAGTCATTAGGGACCGTGGTGTTTTGTAAAGCCTTATTGAGAATAGATCGATGCTCAGCGGAAATACACAATAGTTCCAAGATTGAGATTTGGGATGGGGTCTTCCCCAACTGGTCAAGGAGGTTATATTGTAACTTGGAAGGTTGTGGTGTTTGGTGTGATGGAGGGCCTTAGATAGTGATCTTAGTACGACGAGTATTGACTGCGTACTTGGGATTTGTATTGATAGTAATGGCATTAATATTCTCATTAGCAGCACGAAGGCAATGAATGATTTTTCCGCCATTATAATCATGCTTGATACTTGCATAGTTGGCTGACATACTGGTCTTAGTACTCAAACTGGGAGCAGTTCCTTTCCCATGGTCATGTAGTGGATCAAAAAAGACTTGATGATCAGTGTTTGAGGACTTTGGTTTCTGCCCACCAACTTCAATAATTCTCCTTTCAACAAGATCTTGTATGATATTCTTCAGTTGTTGATAGTTTTGTAGATTATGTCCCTTAGTTCTATGATAATCAAAAAAGGAATTATCATCCCACCAAGCTGGTTTAAATTGACCTGGATCATATTGTCTTGGTTCCTGTAGCTGTATAAGATTATGTTGTAACAGTTGTTTGAATACATACTCAATGGGTTCCCTTAAGGGAGTGAACTCACGTTTTTGAAATCTCCTTTGTTGTTGTGGACGTTGAGTATTTTGGACCATGTTAGGAGGTTGATTGACAACATTAAGCATGTTGGAAAAAGTGTGAGGTCCTTGCAATGTGATGAGTGGTCTTGCTTGTAGCGTTTTAGCATCAACTCCCCCATCATTGGTGACATTTTTGTTGTGAGACCAAAATATGTTTATGTCAGTGGGGGTGTTTTGTAGGATCGGATTTCTATTGGATATTGATGTCTTAAGTTCACCTTTTTCAATGAGATCCTTTTCTATTATAACCCCTTTTTCCACTATTTCTGAAAAAGATGTACAACAATGTACTCTTAAGTTACTCCTTAGTTTCGCATGAAGGTTTTCTTCGAACATAGTAACTTTTTGTTTCTTAGGTATCTCGATAGGACACCAGCTAGCTATAGTCCTCCATCTCTGGAAGAAGGCAATGAATGTTTCACCTTCATCTTGTGTTGTGTGACACAAGGTTGTTATATTTATCTCATGGTCTATGTTGAAGGAGAATTGCTCCACAAATTTCTCAACCAGTTCACCCCAAGATCTGATGCCAGAGTCTAGACCTGAAAACCACTCTAGTGCAATCCCTACAAGACTTCATTGAAATAGTCTCATAAGATACATGGGGTCATAAGCGACATCTATGCATATGGTAGAAAATTCCCTTATATGTTCTATTGGATTCCGTTTTCCATTGTACTTAGGGAGATTGGGTATGACATATCCATGAGGGAAAGGGGTCATACACAATGATCTATCAAAGGGAAATGGGCATATATCCTTTTTTGAAAAAGATTTCTTAGTTGACACCAACATGTTATCCATTTGTGTTTGTAGTGCATGCATTTGTGTTTGTAAGACGTCAATTTGGGTCAAAGATGCGCTAGGGGGATTATGCAGATCCGTGTATGTATTCTGAAATCCAAGGTCTCATGATGGGTTTGGATTTAGAATGTTGGTGAATGTGTTCTAGTATGGAATCTGCATAAATTGGTATTGACCTGGGATCAGATTCTAACTACCAATCTGGGAGTAAGGATTATGATTCGGAATATGCATAAATGGATTTTGATTGCCCATCTGGGCAAAGGGATTCTGATTCATAATCTGAGTGAATGGATTCTGGTTGCCAGTCGGGGAGAATGGATTTTGATTTTCATACTGGAAAGAGGGAATGCCTCCTGTTTGTCTAGTTCGTGGTATAGTACTAGTGACCTGAGCACTAGGTATGGCCATTGATTGTGGTATGGTGCTCGTGACACTGGCATTAGGTATGGCCGTTGACTGGGATGTTGTACTTGTGACACCGACATATGGTGTAGAGGTTGATGTTTTAGGTCTTTTACTCCCAACAAGAGGACCAGAGGGAGTGGATGATGATCCTCCTAAAGTGAAATTAAATCCTGATGTCATGCCAGATGTTCCAAATGGGGACGTATGGACTGTCGTACTCTGTGTAGGTGTGCCAGATGGCATAGTTGTCCTAACCTAAGGTGTAGTAGTACTAGCAGTCATTGTATGTGTCCCTTGTGTAGGTTGAGTTTGTAAGGTGCTGATATCAAATCCTATAGGTAAGGTAGCACCTTCAGCTAGCAATTTGGATAAGTATCGTTGATGATCATTTACTAGATACTCATCTACAAAAGAGGCAAACTCAGGGTCCTATGCGGTAGCCTCTATGTCTTTTGTTGTAATGTGACCTTGAGTGTTTCCAGTGGTGAATTTTTCTAATAGAGTCTTCTGAGGTCTTGAGGAAAATGGATTGATGAATTCATTTGGGTTCGACATCTTTTCTCTCTCTCTTCTCTTAGACCTAGTTTCAACCATGTAAGATCAGCTCAATATGTAAGGAATGCAAAACTACGTCTATGGACAGTATGACTCTAGTCTATGTTTATAGGATTTTCTGGATGCAAAATAAGGAATGTTCTAGAATAACTCTAGCCTAAAATCTATAGATGCAAAGTCTAAGCAAGGCTCTAAAATAATCAATTCTATAAACCTAAGACGGAGGGACCAACTACCTAAAGTATAACCAAGGTGTCAATTTAGTTAAGTCAAGGAACTAATGTAGGACGAGGATCAAAAACAAGTTGAGTTTCCTAACTGGACTGATGAGCTAGGAGGACTCTTTGTATGACAAAGAATAAAATGATAAGACTAGGTTCAATGATAGATTTCGTTGACGCTATGATTTTTCTAGAGTGTAGATGGTGGACCTATCCTAAAGTTTATAAAAATGACCTTTGTAGAAGTTTACTCTAAAGGAAAAATGTATTCTAAGATGAGACCCAACTCTGAATTAGGACAACTAGGGTAATGACTAAATGAACCTAAAGGATGCAAAATTGAGCAAAATCATTTCCTATTTCTGTTCAAAGTCTACTTTATGGGAATTCAACTGAAGGACTAGTATAACCATGTTGACTAGATAGTGATAATGAATTCTAGTTTTCTAATTAGGCAAATGCGTCGTGAGATTTCATAGATGCGGTTCAAGTTAGCAGTTGCGGTCAAGTTTCACAGTTGTGGTTTTCTGGTGAACAATTGTGTGTTTCTAATAAAGTTTAATGTCTGACTCTAACAGATGTGGTTAACCTTCTAATAGATACGACTTGTAATGATAGTTGTAACTCATAATATAGCATATGCGGTCCTTCGCAAAGCAATTGCGAGCTAATCTAGCAGATGCGACTCTACGCTAAACAGATGGGACTAAAGATGACAGATGTGACACGAAGTTAAACAAATGTGACTATAGATGATAGATGCGACTCTAAGTTAAAAATATGTGACCAAAGATGATATATGCAACTCTAATTTAAACAGATGGGACTCTAAAAATCAATTGCGACCTTCTAGTGAACAGTTACGACTTTGTGTGTTTTCAGTGATTTGAGATTTAAAACTGGCTCCATTTTTTGTGATCCAATTCTGACAATCAAGGAAAATCATAAGAAAAAGTGTTTTCAGTTTGATTTTGGACTCAAAGAACATTTAAGTTGACAATAGACAAGCGCATCCTAATAGGCCATAAGGCCTAGGGTTTGTATACTTGGTACAACCCACCGAAATACCCCAGATTGGTGATAAACACCTTTCCTTCTCAAGAGCAGATAGCTTAGAAATTTGGTGGAATTGGCTCCCCTCCATGGCTCATTAATGTCTTTTGAGCACACCAATTTCAAATTCTTTGGGCAATGACCTCCCAAGAACTGCTATCTCTACTCAAGGGGATTAGTAGTGAGTGTCTTCAGGCATGATACTGTACCCTGCACTATACCAAGCAACAGCCAAAAATGGTTGGTCTCTAAAACAAAAGGTGTTTAGTATGGGCATTCCGTTCATTGGGCATGATCCATGTGGCGAGATTCCCCTTTCAGATCCATCTCATCAGAAAAATACTCGTGATTCTTGGGCTTTCCCCAAGAATCCACTTTTATATACTGGCCGGAAGTCCCTCGGGTTCAAAGTGCTACCAGTCTGAGTCATCCTGGGGTGAGTACTTTTTCCCACTAGAACAGGCCCAAGTTCTACAGTTGGTAACTGTTTCTCTTACACCTAGGATCGCACAAATGTGCAAGGGGAGAGGATACTTTGATGTACCAAATCGTGAGGGTAATTACACAATTGTGCTTTCGCACCAAACACAGTAGACACTTGTTAATTTTAATCCAAATGAAAGATTTGCTACACTACCAAACAATCTGTTTCAAAAATTTAACTAGGGTCTTTGAAATGCATTCTGCAGAAAGATTCATTAGTAGTTTTCAGTATTGTCTTCGTCAATCGTCCTACAAAAGCTCGTTAACTCCACAAAAAAAGCCCACGTTGAAAATCTGATATTAGTAACACACAAATCAATTGACAATTTTGAAATTTATAGAAAACAAAAACAAAAGGTTACCAGTCAATTACGTCACTGTTTTACTAGTCAGATGTGTTGATTCTATCTGCAATTGCGTTCTCAGTATTTACCAGTCAGTTGTAGTTTAGGAATTTGCAGATGTGTCATACTTTTTCAGATGCATCGTTTATGGTGTTAGATGCGGTTCAAAAAATCAATTGCGTTGCTTCATCCAACTGATGCATCTATGAATTTCAATTGCGGTGTTTCGTCAAGCTGATGCATCATTCCGTATGAAAAACCAGCAAATATCAAAATAAAAGTCTACGGATACGCGAAGATGGTGTCTTCACGTCAGGTTCACCAAATGTAACACCTAGAAAGTGCAGAAAGAAGATCAAAAGCAAGCATGCAATACAAATCTAAATGCAATCTAATGCTAAGCAACAAAGAACAAAGGAAGTCAAAAACGTAAATAAAACTTGAACAATCTCACCAAATTCATACATAGTTCCATGATTCATCTCGATTTCCCTTCTCCATTTTGTTGTTGTAGTATAATTTCCCTCAGATTTCTCGTAAGTTCGTGCAAGTATAGCATATGATAGTGATTTAGCAAAATTTCGAAGATTCAAGATAAGTGCTCTCAAAAGTCATAAGATTTCATGTGAGAGTGGAATAATGAATGACATATCAATTTATAGAAAATTGATTATTCGAACAATAGGCCAGGATTGAAAGATCAACGGACGGTTGAGATTGACAGATTAAACATGCATTCTAATAACTGTCAGTAGTGACAGGAGTGATATAAATGAGAAATAGAATTAAAGATTAAATAAACAATTTAATCTTCAAGTTTGGCATTTGAAAATAGAAGAATTATCTTTGCATGACAAAGATGAAGATGGATTAAAGCAACTCTTGTTCGAATGCACGCACAAGATTTAATTAATTAAATAAGAATATTTAATTAATCTGCATGTACGGACAATTGAGTTAGCACTCGACGATTGAATGATTTGACGAAGAGATTACTCGAGAACACCACTCAGACATTAAATCAAGAGTTAACTGAGCGATTTGAATAGATCTTTGAGTCGAGTAAAAGTGAATACTTAGATAACTCACACAATTATCTAAATATAGAGGAATGCATTAAAATAGAATTCATGAATTAAATAATTCATTTAATTCAAGATTTGATATTTGAAGAATAATTAAATAAATAAGATTTATTTAATTAAGTGATGAAGGGATTTAAATGAATAATTAAATAAATAAAGAATTTATTTAATTATAGTTGAAATATGATAAAGAGTAAATTAAATAAGAATTTATTTAATTTGACAAGAAGGATAAGGTTAATTAGTAACATAATTAAATAAAAAGCATTTATTTAATTAATTAGATAGAATAAATTAAAGTGTGAGTTAATTAAATAATTAAGATTATTTAATTAATAGAAGAAATGAAGACTATAAAGAATAATTAAATAATTGACATTATTTAATCATGACTATGAAGAATACAAATTATGAAGAATATTGAAGTCGCAGGCTTAAACTAGGATATTAATTGATGCCAGATATTCTCAGTACATCACTATGGTGTAGGGTTTGTTGAATGTAAAATGGCCCACTGAGGAAGAATACAACACATGGTTGGAGAAATACACAGAATGAATTTGCGTAGGGATTAGTGAATAAGATGAATAATGTATGGGAGAAGAATAATACATAGCCTGATACAATATAGATTAGGCTTTTGATATAACATGGTAAAATATTATTCTCTCCCCAATTTGAAATGGGTAGCACGTGGTGCTAATGTGGATAAGTAAAATTTGACTTTTGTCTACTTTCCTTATCTTGCTTTGTAAGTTTTGCTATTTTAGATTTTCCACGGATGGCATTTTTTAAGCACATGGAGAATATCTTGAGATGTTGTAACAAAATAATGATGTATTTTGAGGTGGGACTTGTTTTCTACAATGAGTTGAGGTCAAATTTGCCTCATGTTTATTTACTTCACTTGAAGGCTCGAGTGTAACTGAAAATAGAATATTGTTGTAGTGGTCCAATGAAATTTGGACATGTGTGTTTCCTGGCCTGAAGCTTGTTTTGTTCCTTCATCTCTATAGGAAGGAATTCAGGGCTAGAAGCAGGAGTTAGTTGAAAATTTTAAGTTAACACTATGAAATTGTCAAGACAAATATGAAGCAAGTTGTAGAGTTTTTTTTTTAAGTTTCTTTTGGAGTTCATATTTATGCATGTAACTTTGATAGCAATATAACATTTATAATATAGAGTAATATCAGTTTCATGGCTATTGTCTCTCCTTGTATGCGTTCCATAAGTTATGAGTGAAAGTAATCTAGGATTTATTTCTTTTGTCTCTATCATTTCTTGATGGATGTTTAATTTCATGATTGCTTATTGATTTAATGAATTGATTTAAATGCTTGGGTGAGATTAATAACTTATTAGAACTAGATGCTAGGATTGTTATAAGTAGTAATAGGGTGGGTGCATGAAGTTGGGTTACACTTTTGTGGCTAGCTCCAAATTTTTTTTGAAAATGACATAACGCGAGCACATTATAATGTGCTTGCATTATGTCATTTTAAAAGAAGAAAAAAAAGTGAAAGCTATTAATTTTCTCTTGTCTGTTTTTCTACTCTGCCCACAACCAAAAACCCTCATTTTCACGCTTGTGTTCTAGTAGGATGAATTCTACAAAATTCATCAACAATAGTTGCTTTTCCTTTGCAAAGATGGTGCCACAATGACAAAGAGGTGCAGGAGGTAGGTATTGTTTGCTATTTGTTTTGAATTTCCTAGTTTCAATTTGATTTTGTTTTTTTTAGGTTAGATTTGATTTTTTTTTAAAAATTGTAGGAGATGTAAATGATCCTACAAATTCTCAAAATCCTCAACAAGAAGAACAGGCAAATCCTCCTCAACAAAATCCTCAAAAAAATCAAACTCCCCCACTAATCACTCAACACCCTCCTAACACTCAACAAAATTTGAGTGAAATTGAGAACAACAAAAAACAAATTGAGGATCTTATCAGTAGGTTGAGTGATCCAAATGCTTCAACCACAGAAAGATTGACACTAGAAAATTCAATGAAAGAGATGTTAAAAAATTTGGATTCAATAACCCAAAAAATAATGGGATGGCAAGATAGGAGGTAGGCATCTAGGGAATATTATGCAAATAAAATATCATATAAACAAGTAAAAGATTTAAAAAATTACTAAAGGTGATTTGTGCTCTTTATTCACTGACCCTAGAACCAATCAAAATCTTAGCCTCAATGCGAAGAGGTTTCATATTCATTGGTGCCATCACCAAGAGATTAGGAACCGTTTTTATGATAGGTGGTACTTGGTCTTTGATTACCCACCGTGCAAACATTGTGAAGTCCTCCAATATTTTCTTAGGAAACTATACAGTGAGTTTGTATTGAACCAAATCCCAAATTATTTTGATATGAGGGAGTTCCAAGGGAGAGGTGGGGGCTCGGCTCAGGATAGGCACGGTGCATAGCCATATCCTGCGCGGCAAGGGAGATGACCTCTTGCTAGGACACCTCGTGAGAACATTATTATGATTGTCGTTGCGAAGGAGACTGTTGACGTAGAGACATTGCAGGTGATCAACACTTTGACCCAAAGTGTCATCCATCATACTAGCCCTATTGTATAGTGCCATCCAGGGGAGTCCTTGAGTAGTGTCCTTCAAACCCATGTGTGTCAATCTTGTGGGGCGACTTGTTCATATGACCCCACCGAAACTCAAGAGGTTGCTATGCAGGATCCGTATGTTTCTATGGGAATGGAGAGGAAGAATGACATTTTTCATCGTGCATATGGCATTGATAGTCAAGTAAAATTCAGCATGTTCATTGAATTTAATTTATTAAAGTTTGATTTTGAAATGCAAGATTAACTAATTTAGTTTTATTATTTTATTAAAATTGTAGGGTCATAGTGTTGAGACTAGATGCACCGGTCCTCCACCTACTTATTTTTGCAGTACACCTATCAGTGGGGTATGTAACTAGTAAACAATTATAAATTTATTACATGTTAATAGCATTGTTTTACAAATGGTATTTTAATACATGTGATTTTGGATGTTGAACATGCTAATATTGGCGGTTTCAAGCAAACACCTCCTAGTGCCAGTAGATTTACTCAAACGTACACAAAGGTAATAGAATAAAGAGAAATTAACTAATGAATTCTACTTAATAGATTTTTGTAGTTTATATTCATATTGTTGGTTACGTTGCATTAAACATCATTCAAACTCAAAGCATTACTTCAAATTCCATAACTAATAACTAGATGTTGATAGATGACAAAATTTCAAGTGTACAATATAGTTGTTTAGAAAGTTCATCCTTTCATTTATTCACCAAGGCAACAAATCAACTAAACCATACCTCACTATTACCAGTCCATTATCAAGCACTGTTCTCACCATATTTTGACTACGGTAGTCTATTTACAAGTTACAAACTCCTGCTACAACATAATCTTGATTATCATCTTGTGGTTAATCACCAAATTGCTCAAAAGGATTCATAATACTCATCCATCAAACCATCAAAGTCACCAAACCTGTCTTATACACCTGAAGAAAATTTAGTAACATCAATCATATCATTAGTTTGATAGTAACCAAGCACTCAATATCATCCTTTCCACTGTTTAAACAAACATCTTTGTTTTGATCAGACAATATCATATTCCTCTAGTAGGTTTGTCAACCATTGAATCGGGTAGTTACATTCCTATCTCAAAGATTATTAAAAAAATCAATGCACATTTAGCAACACTTTCCAGCACATCACAACATATCAAAGTTCTTAGATGTTTGACATAAAGAAAATCATCAGATTTTAGACTATCCTCTGAAGAAAGGCTAGTAGATTAGGCATGTTTTACAAAGGAGACCCCTTCAAAACCATTCCAAATCACTCAAAACCTCAAAAAAGTTTTCAATCATGTCTTATAACTCAATATTTCACCGTTTATAGGGATTGAAAACCATGAAAATGTTCTGATCCAATAAACCCCCGTTTATAGGGTGTAAAAGCACAAATCAAGGAGGGTTTTGTGAAAAACACTCTTGCAAACCTCTATTTCTCTGGACACCACCCGAAACATGATTTTTTATGTCTTCCAAGACCTTCTACATCATTTCCAAGCCTCAACAAGTTTTATTTATTCATGACCCATGACTGTAGCATCACTTTGTGTAGGAAAATCCTATATTTTCTAGTGTAGCAACAACTCCACCATGGTATTCCTGCTTTTCCCTACACTTACAATCATTAGAACATGAAAAACATCCTAACATTAACCTACTCCACCAATTTACTTGACCTACATTGGTGGAGTAGTGAAGAAAAACCCTATTGGACTCTCAAACTTGCTTCTAAAAGGACTCTGTTGGGCACTGAAAACTGCCTCTTATTCTTTTGTTTCCTAAAACTAACCAAGTCCAACTCTTGAAATTGGAAACTAACTCCTCTTTACATGTATTCACACTATGATTTAAATTTGGGTGTTCCTAAATTACCAACAAAAGAAAACAAAACAATCCAGAGTAATGTTGCAAACTCAGAAATAAGGAATTTTTATTTCAAAATCTAATTACAAGAACACAAACTTCTAATTTTTCTCACCTTTACATGCCTTTTAAAGATATTTTCTTTTCCATAACTATCTTTCCATCAGTTGAAACTACCCCTTTTAACCCTTAATATGCCTGATTTCCTTGTTTTTGTCAATTTAACAACTTTTAACAAAATTACATTATTGCATTGTTTGCATTTTCCCACTTTGACCACCTAGAACTTACCCATAACCTTAAATAAATTCAAATAAGACCTCATATGACCTTGAACATGCTTCACATCATTTTTCCATGACCTTTTGTGGTTGACGGAATACAAATTTGAACACTCATCCCTTTTGCAAAATTGAAAAGTATTTGATGACCTACGTTCTCCTACACCAACATCTAACCCAATCTTCATCCTCCATTATTGTTGAACCTGCTCCATCACCTGCATTCATAGAATCTTTGAAAGGATACAAGTCATAAATGTTGAAGATAGGAGAGATTGCCACCCCAGGAGGTAGCTCTATTTCATAAGCAGTTTGGCAAAACTTGTGGACCACCGTGAAAGGTCCTATCTTCTTCATCGTGAGTTTGGTATAATTTCCTTTTGGAAGTCTCTCCTTCAAGTGTGCCATCACCAAGTCTCCAACCTTGAATTGGACATTCCTCTTCTTTAAATCTACATTTTCCTTATACTTCTCAACATTCTTTTGAAGGGTTTCCTTCACTTGTTGATGAATATCCCTGATTGTAACAACAAAGTCCTCACCTTGAGCATTTCTCTTAGAAAATCCTTGTAGATATCTTAGTTCATAGACCCCTCTAGGGTGCATTCCATAGACTACTTCAAAATGGATTTTACCAATGCTCCTATTCATGGAGTCATTATATGAAAATTTAGCCTAAGGTAAAATCAGATCCCAAGCTTGTCCATGCTCCTTGGTAAGGCATCTTAAGAGGTTTCCCAATGATCTATTCACCACTTCAGTTTGTCCATCTGTTTGTGGATGGTATGCTGAACTAAAGGAAATTTTTTTGACTTGAGTTTCTTCCACAAGGTCCTCCAAAAGTGACCAATGAATTTAGAATCCATGTCATAAATAATGCTTAAAGGCAGTCCATGTATCCTAACAACCTCCTTAAAGAAGAGACCTGCTATATGAGATGCATCATTGGTGCATTTGCAAGGAATAAAATGTGCCATCTTACTAAATCTATCAACTACCAAAAAGATACTATCAAAACCTCTTTGGGTTCTAGGCAACCCTAAGACAAAGTCCATACTTACACACTCCCAAGGCCTATTGGGAATGGGTAGTGGCTGATAGAGTCCTGCATTTGATGAAGTTTCCTTTTCCCTTTGACATATTGTGCAGCCTTCCACATACCTTCTCACATCCACCTGCAACTTTAGCCAATAGTAAAATCTCCTAACTTGTTCCAAGGTCTTGTTAAGGCCAAAGTGACCTCCAAGACTCCCACTGTGTTTCTCCTTTATGATATTCTCCCTCATTGAGCATTTACGCACACACAATTGGCTTCCTTTGAAGAGAAACATATTCTAGAATAAAAATTCAGAGAATTCACCATGAAAAGAATTCAAATGTTGCTCACAAACATTGTATACCTCCTTAAAATATGAATCTTTATGATACATACCCTTCAATGCTTCAACCCCCATGCTTTGGAGTTGGATCTCTTGCACTACAAGTGCCCTTCTACTGAGAGCATATGCCACCTTATTTTCTTGGCCCTTCTTATGCTTTATTGTGAAATTATAGGCTTGCAAAGACTCGACCCACTTCATGTGCCTATGACTAAGTTTGTCCTGTGCATTCAAAAAACTCAAGGCATGATTATCAGTATAAACAACAAATTCTTTAGGTAACAAGTAGTGCATCCACTTTTTGAGGGCTTGGACCATAACATGCAATTCCAAATCATAGGAAGAATACTTCCACTTTGCTTCGTTTAGCCTCTCACTGAAAAATGCAACTGGTCTACCTTCTTGGCTCAAAACAACCCCTATTGCTTGATTTCTAGCATCACACTCAATGGTAAAAAATTTATCAAAATCAGGGAGCACAAGTATAGGTTGTTGTGCTACTCTCATTTTTAGATATTTAAACCCTTTATCAGCCTCATTGGTCCAAGAAAACTTACCTTTGTTACCTTCTTTGATGGTGTCCAAGATTGGTGCACAAATTTGGCTAAAGTTCTTGACGAAATTTCTATAAAATATTGCAATTCCATGGAAGCTTCTCACATCTCCCATGGATTTTGGTATTGGCCAAGTAAGAATAGCATCCACCTTTGAACGATCCATCTTCAAACTTCCCTTGGAGATGAAAAAACCAAGGTAGACTAGTTCTTCCTTCATGAATTCACACTTTTCCATGTTGATCAACATCTTCTCCTCTTGTAACCTCCTTAGTACCATGTCAAGGTTCTTCAAATGTTCTTCTTTAGACTTTCTAAACACAAGGATTTCATCTAAATAAAATACAACAAAATTTCTAATGAAAGGTCTCAATACCTCATTCATAAGGCACATAAATGTACTAGGGGAATTTGATAATCCAAAGGGAATAACCAACCACTCATAGAGCCCTTCATTAGTCTTAAAAGTTGTCTTCCATTCATCCCCCTCTTTGATCCTTATCTGATGGTACCCGCTCTTTAGATCAGTCTTGGAAAAGTAAGATGCTTCTGATAGACAATCGATGACGTCCTCCATTCTTGGCATCAGGAACCTATATCTGATTGTGATCCTATTAATGGCTCTTGAATCAGTGCAAAGCCTCCAATTCCTATCCTTCCTTGGTGCTAGAACAGGAGGAACAACACATGCGCTCAAACTCTTCTTCATTAGCCCTTTATCCATCAACTCTTGCACTTGTCTTGCAATCTCCTCATTTTGAGTAGGTGTCATCTTGTATGTAGCCTTATTGGGAAATGTAGCCCCTAGAATCATATCAATATGGTGGCTTATATCCCTAATGGGAGGTAGGGAACTAGGTAATTCATTCACCATTATATCCTTGTACCTTTCCAACAACTCTTGGAATTCCTTTGGTGCATCTTCCTTCTTTGTGGGCAGATTTTCTTCACTTTTTGGCTTCATAATCAAGAAGAATCCTCTTCCTCCTTCCTTCAAGTTCTTCATGAAATCCTTCTCACCCACCATCAAAACACTAGGCCCTTCATGCTTTTCCTTGTATTCTTCTAGGAGAGGTGAAAGGTTGTAAGTCTTCCCTTCCCTCACAATGGAGTATGTGCTCTTCTCCCCATCATGCTTGGTCTTCCTATCAAACTACCAAGGCCTACCAAAAATATATAGTTTAATACTTGTACTCAAAATTTTGTTCATTAGATCTCATACATTATAAGTCATGACGTAGATCGTTATTGTAACTTTTTTGTGATTGAATAATTTGTTGTTTTATTTTCAGATGTTGGTTGTGGAAACACCTCCAAATGTTACAAGGACAATGGATATCGGTGTTTCATCCGCTATACAATACTCGATGGCTCTGATAGAGGAGGTATGAGGTAAATTACTAAATTTCAATTTACATTCGTTGTTATAGATGTTAGTTCTAGTAAAAAATCAAACCATTATTGATTAGTAGTTTAATTCCTATTTGGATGGTTTATACATGGCTTGAGCATGCCTAAGCATCGACATGCGAATATTTCCATCGTGGAGAGTGATCATGAGATGACTATAAGTGATTATTTTGTTAAATATATCATTTTTTATAATGTAATTTCTATATATTAATGTCTTTACTTCTTATTGTAATAGTTAAAACTTCACCAGGAGCTAAACTGTAGGAGGAGCAACAAGAGCATTCCTCAAGCATAACATAAATGAGTGATGGACTTATCACCATCAGATCACCAAACAAAGGGAAATAATTGATTTCTAAAGCATGGAGAGGAATGCATTTTGATTCTAAAGCCCTTTGTTGTATGCCTAGACATGGCAATTTTGTACATATCTTGTATTGGATATATTTGACATTGTATGCCTATATGGCATTCTCATAAGCCTATATGGCTATTTTGTAACTATATTTTATACTTAAATAGACATATATTCATGTATGTGTACATGGCTATTTGGTTAATACAATTTTTTTTTATCGATGGTGTTCATATTTGCTCTTTTTTACAATGTCAAAAGGATGGCTGCATATAGATTAGGAAAAAGACTTTTCCTTTTAGATTAGCAATGCATGGAAGTTTCAAAAAGTATCCTTGATATTACAAAAAGATATGTGTTTATACCATAGTAGAAAAAATCTTTTGGGGAAAAAATCGACAAACCAAAAATATAAGATTTTTTGAAAAAATTGGGAAAAAGTCTAGAAAAAATCGAAAAAAACAGATTTTAAAAAAGGTAAAAAAGGAGAACAAGAGATTAAAAAAATTTAATTTTTTTTTTTTAAAAGGAATTTCCATAGCATAGAGATATAGAGAAAATAAAATAAAGAGTTTAACTAATAAATTGTAAAAAATAGATTTTTGTAGTTTATATTCATATCGTTGATTACATTGCATTGCACATATTTCAAACTCAAAGCATTGCTTCACATTGCATAACTAATAACTAGAGGTGATAGATGACAAAATTTCAATTACAATATAGCTTTTACAAAGTCAACCTAAGAAATTATGCAATTAATTCACATTGCGTAACTAATAACTAGGAGCAGCTCCCAATTGCATTTGCTTGTCATGGCATTCTATGAGACCACATTTCTTTGAGGAATTTTTTCAAACAATTCACTGCCTTGTCTATACTACCACATTTTTGATACATGTCTACCAAAGTATTTTGTCAAATAGTTCACTGCCTTGTTGTTATGGCTGAAATCCTAAAACAAGTGCTTTCGAACAAGCTATGGATGCTTGGAAAAAATCTATCAAAAGTATAATAGTAAGCAATATCATAGACAAGGCAGTGAAGTCTTTGAAAAAATACCTCAAAGAAATGAGGTCTCATGGTGATGGAATTCCATGACAATCAAATTATTTGAGGTCTCATGGTGATGGAATGCGATGACAATAAAAAGAATTTGATTATCATGGCATTCCATCACCATGAGACATCATTTCTTTGAGGCATTTTTTCAAAGAGTTCACTACCTTGTCTATGATAACACATTTTTCATACATGTCTATCAAAGAATTTTATCAAATAGTTCATTTCCTTGCTGCTATGGATAAAATCCTAAAATAGGTGCTTTCAAACAAGCTATGGATTGTCATGGCATTCCATCACCATGAGACCACATTTCTTTGAGGCATTTTTTCAAACAGTTCACTGCCTTGTCTATGCTACCACATTTTTACATGTTTACCAAAGCATTTTATCAAACAGTTCAACTCATTCTTTGCTATGGCTAAAAGCCTAAAATAGGTGCTTCCAAACAAGCTATGGATGCTTGGAAAAAATATATCAAAGCATAATAATGAGAAATAGCATAGACAAGGCGGTGAACTGTTTGAAAAATCCTTAAAGAAATGTGGTCTCAATGGTGGTGGAATGCCATGAAAATCCATATCAATTTGCTAGTCATGGCATTCGTCATGCCATTCCATCACCATGAAACCACATTTCTTTGAGGCATTTTTTCAAACAGTTCACTGCCTTGTCTATGCTACCACAATTTTCATACATGTTTACCAAAACATTTTATCAAACAGTTCACCTCCTTGCTGCTATGGCTAAAATCCTAAAATAGGTGCTTCCAAACAAGCTATGGATGCTTGGAAAAAATATATCAAAGCATAATAATAAGCAATAGCATAGACAAGGCAATGAACTGTTTGAAAAAACCCTCAAAGAAATGTGGTCTCAATGGTGGTGGAATGCCATGACAATCCATATCAATTTTCTTGTCATGGTATTCATCATGCCATTCCATCACCATGAAACCACATTTCTTTGAGGCATTTTTTCAAACAGTTCACTGCCTTGTCTATGCTACCACATTTTTCATACATGTCTACCAAAGCATTTTATCAAACAATTCACTACCTTGCTGATATGGCTAAAAGCCTAAAAAAATTACTTTTGAACAAGCTATGGATGCTTGGAAAAAATCTATCAAAGAATAATAGTAAGCAACAAGCTATGGTCTCATGGTTTTTTTTCATGTGAAAATTAGCGTGATTTTATTCACATTTTTTTGTAGGTTATAAACACTTTTTTTTTTGGCAATTTTGTTGTTTTAAATGACATTCAAGTTTATGGTGGTTTTGTTGTTTATATGATGATATGTGATATTCTAATCCTAATTCATGCTTCTAGGTTGCATAGATATATATTTTGTTTTTACATGTTTTTTGTACCAATGAACCCAAAACGAACTGAACCCCCCTCCAAATTTTTTTGGCCAAACTGGCGAACCAAACCCCCGAACGTGAACCTCAAAACCTATTCCAACACTCTTCATTTTTCCTTCACAAACTTAATTGACCACCAAATTATGTTTCCCCTTGACTTTACCCACGTTTAGTCCCTCAAACCTCTCTTTTTCATTCAAAACCCCTGTTTTCCCAACTAGGGCATGCCATGCCATAACATACTTTTGACCTTCCCTATCCTTGTAGACCTTTTGAACACATCAAACTCCACAATCTCACCCTATCTCCAACCTATTATAACTTATTTTCAAGCAATTTCTTCTTTTCACCTCTTCTAACCTTACTTTTAAGGGTCCTCGATTTTGAATTTTCAACAGGGGCAGTGTTAGTAATCTCTTCCAATTCCCTTAATAATGCTATTTTCTTATTCCTACTCCCTATCCTACTTACATCATGCCTATATCACCGAGACATAGCCTGAACAATAGGTGGAATGGCCTATTTCAACATACTACACTCAAACCCTTAAGGGATCGATCCGGTTGAACATAGCTCAGAGTGATTCTACGTGTTTGGGTGAGAAAAAAGAGCATTCCTAGCATGAAAATTCCTATTCATATGCATTGGAACAATTCATTTGGTCAAAGGAGTTGCAGAACAAAAGTTGCACCACTTTGCAACTTTCCACTGCTTCCATTTGACACTTTTTACATCAACTGAAATCTAGACACCACGGGTAAACCACTCTGAGATAAAAAAAACTGAGAGAGGTTATTGTAGAGGGGCCCAACACAATCCCATGGGGTTAGATGACAAGTTTCTAAGCATCATGGTGTCCAAGTAACCTCATCCTAAAGTTTGTAGCCATTTTTCCCTTTGAACCCTTAAGGGATCGATCTGATTGAACATAGCTCGGAGCGATTCCATGTGTTTGGGTGCAAAAGAGGACCATTCTAGCATAAAAATTCCTATTCAAATGCGTTGGAATAGTCTGTTTGGTCACATGAGTTGCAGAATGAAAGTTGCACCACTTTGCAACTTTCCACTGCTTCCATTTGACAATTTTTTCATCAACTAAAAAATGGACACCACAGGAAAACAAATCCAAGATAATGAAAATAGAGAGAGGTTATTGTAGAGGGGCCCAACATGATCTCATCAGATTAGATGAGAATTTTATAAGCATTCTGGTGTATGAGTAACCTCATGTTGAATTTTGCAGCCTTTTTTCCCTTTGGACCCTTAAGGGATCAATATGGTTGAACGTAGCTCAAAGCGATTCTGCATGTTTGGGTGTCAAAGAGGACCATGCCTATCATAAAAATACCTATTCAAATGCATTGGAAAAGTTCATTTGGTCACACGAGCTGCAGAACAAAAGTTGCACCACCTTGCAACTTTTCACTACTTCTATTTGACACTTTTTTCATCAACTAAAAACTGGAAACCACGGGAAAACCATTCTGAGATAACAAAAACCGAGAGAGGTTATTGTAGAGGGGCCCAACATAATCCCATAGGGTTAGATGAGAATTTTCTAAGAGTCACGGTGTCAGAGTAACCTCATACTGAAGTTTGCAGCCATTTTTCCCTTTGGACCCTTAAGGGATCGATCAAGTTGAATATAGCTCAGAGCGATTCCTCATGTTTGGGTGAAAAATAAGACCATTCCTAGCATAAAAATTCCTATTTGAATGCGTCAGAACAGTTCGTTTGGTCACACGAGTTGTAGAACAAAAGTTGCACCACTTTGTAACTTTCCATTGCTTCCATTTGACACTTTTTTCATCAACTAAAAACTGGACACCACGGGAAAACCACTATGAGATAATGAAAATGGAGAGAGGTTATTCTAGAGGGGACCAACATGATCCCATTGGATCAAATGAGAATTTTATAAGCATCACGGTGTCCGAGTTACCTCATGTTGAAGTTTGCAGCCATTTTTTCCTTTGGACCCTTAAGGGATTGATCAAGTTGAAAGTAGCTCGAAGCGATTCCGCATGTTTGGGTGCAAAAGAGGACCATTCCTAGCGTAAAAATGCATATTTAGATGTGTTGGAATAGTTTTTTTGGTCACACGAGTTGCAGAATGAAAGTTGCACCACCTTGCAACTTTCCACTGCTTCCATTTGACACTTTTTCCATCAACTGAAAACTAGAAACCATGGAAAAACCACTTCGATATAATGAAAACCGAGATATTTTATTGTAGAGGGGCCCAACATGATCCCATAGGATCAGACGAGAAGTTTCTAAGCATCACGGTGTCTGAGTAATCTCATATTGAAGTTTGCAGTCATTTTGCCCTTTGGACCCTTAAGGGATCGATCTGGTTGAACAAAGGGTCTATACTCTAAACTTATCCAAACCTTACCAACTCTTGAGGCAGCAATTCTTAGGTGTCAAAACTTCAAATTCCACAATGAGATCTCAGCTATACCACCGTACAATGGGTAAACCATAAAACCCTCTATTGTAGCCTAAACCCTAGGGGTTTATTGAAAATGATATTTCCAAAGCTAACCACAACCTAAAAATTACTCAAACAAGTTTGTGATACCCTATAAAAGCTCAAACAATCATAAAATAATGCTTCCCTACACAAAAATACAATTTGACTCTTCAAAACCACCATTTTTCTTAAAGAAAACTCACTTTTACACACACGGGTTTCACACCCATCTCACTTTCAGACCTCCCCAACACTAACACATCATTCCCACACCTTAATAATGTTAGCGTAGATAATGCTTCCCTACACAAAAATACAATTTGACTCTTCAAAACCACCATTTTTCTTAAAGAAAACTCACTTTTACACACACGGGTTTCACACCCATCTCACTTTCAGACCTCCCCAACACTAACACATCATTCCCACACCTTAATAATGTTAGCGTAGACCCATTCCTCAAGTTACAAAGGCTACAAAATGAGGAATGGGTCAAAAAACCATTTTTATTGACTCAAAACCTTCAAATGTACAAGTCCGGGCTAGTTTTAGTAAATTGATGATATTCTACTCTTATTTTCCTTGATGAACAAAACCTACTGAATGGTGCTCTTGCACCAATCATACATTGACCTTCTTGTCCCTCCTAAATTTTGGACCACATCCATTACCTACAAATAAAACTCGACATCCTTGGTCTTCTTGGTTCCCATGCCTTGATAAGGTTATGCAAATGAAAATGAAGCAAAGTAATCATCTCCTTCTCCATTGGCTGGAAGAATGCATGCTTAATGTTTTGATATATGATATCAGCTCTCTCATCTACTCTCATGGTTGAATACTGAAATCTAGTATGGTGGGCCTTTAGAGTTCCAGTCATCTTTCTTCCTCTTCCACCAAATGTTGTTCCAATCCACACGTCTACCAACCTAATTGACTTTGTTTTTGAAAGATGAAGTTTCTCCTGAGTCACCAGTGTTGCTCTGTCTTCCTTTTTAGACTCTTTCATTGCTAGAGATTATCTCTAGGAATTAATCATTTGTACCACATGTGGTTGATGTTCTTTGAATCCTTGCATCTAAAGGAAATTTCCTCAACATAAATACTCTCTCAAGGTTAACAATCATACATTGACCTTCTTTACCATCTTAAATATTGGACCACATCCATTACCTCCACATAAAATTTGGCATCCTTGGTCTTCTTGGTTCCCATGCCTTGATATGGTTATGCAAATGAAAATGAAGCAAAGTAATCACCTGCTTCTCCGCTGGCTAGAAGAATGCATGCTTAATGTTTTGATACATGATATCAACTCTCTCTTCTACTCTCATGGTTGAATATCTAAATCCAGTATGGTGGGCCTCCAGAGTTCTAGTCATCTTTCTTCCTCTTCCACCAAATTCTAGCCTAATCCACACATCTTCCAGCCTAATTGGCTTTGTTTTTTGAAAGCTGAAGTTTCTCCTGAGTCACCAATGTAGCTCTCTCTGCCTTTTCAGACTCTTTCATTGCTACAAATCATCTTTGGGATTTAATCATCTATACCACATGGTTGATGTTCTTTGAATCATCAGTAATAGTCTTCAAAATTGGTTGCTAGTACAAGTTCATTTTGCTTTCATAATACTTTATAACCATGGAGTTCATCCATTCCTTGATGCCATCAAGTGAAGATTGAGGAATGGCGTCAATGCGGAGTACATCCCGCTTGAAGTCTTTGAAAGCAATAGCCATATCAAATTCCTTTTGCCCAAGTCTTACTCTCTCAAGGTTAACAATCTTAATCTCACTAATAGCAATTACTACTAAGAAAGGTAATTCCACCAACTCTAACAAATAGTTTACCATAAGAATAATAAAAGAAGAGGCTTTGAAAGGAACTCCATGAAAACCAAGCTCTCTAAATGGTACATATCAAATCCTAGTTCAAAATCTTTTAGATGAGGCTGCTCCCATAGCTCTCTTACTCGCTTGACAAATCCTTGAAACTCTGTATTGATTTTATTTTTCCTATCCCTCTCTTGTTTTTCTTCCTCAATTTCATGAAGATCATACATTGACCTTCTTAAACCTCCTAAATTTTGGACCACATCCATTACATCCACATAAAATTGGACATCCTTGGTCTTCTTGGTTCCCATGCCTTGATATGATTATGCAAATGAAAACAAAGCAAAGTAATCATCTCCTTCTCCATTGGTTGGAAGAATGCATGGTTAATGTTTTGATACATGATATCAAATCTCTCTTATACTCTCATGGTTCAATACCAAAATCTAGTATGGTGGGCCTCTAGAGTTTCAGTCATCTTTCTTCCTCTTCCACCAAATGCTAGCCCGATCCAAACATCTTCCAACCTAATTGAATTTGTTTTTGAAAGCTAAATGGTGCAGGAGCACCCACACCTCACCCTCAATTTGTGATTGTTTGATGGTAAATTGGGAGGACAGTTGGTAAATGTTAGTAAGTTGAGGTCTTTTTTTCTTGAATAAGGTCTAATAGACCAATCTTTTATGTACTTTGGGAATTAGTAGGTTAGGGTGGACAAATGTGCAAAAGAACTCTTGAATTAAATAATTGTTGATATTTCCATAAAAAAAAAATTGTAAAAAGGTGGGAGTGCAGAGAAAGAGTCTAAAAGTCATGTTATAAGGGTGTCTAAGTGGTCCTAGGCCTTTAGAATAATAAATTTGCATGATAAAGCTTATTAAGCAAAACTATTGTTAAATACTAGTATTTGTAGCCTTAATAAGGGTTTGGTGGTTCAAAGGTAGTTATGGGAATTGAAGGGAGATGATTCTCATTTGAAATATATTAAAAAAATCATTCAAGCCTGAATGGGGGTTCAATCAATAGTTTTTTTTAAGATTGGTGCTCTTCACAATGCCTAAAATTGTGGAATTTCAGCATTTTTCTATTTTTTCAGTCTCTTTTATCTGTGTATGGCCTAGAATAGGCCTCTTATGAATAGAAATTCATGAAACATCATGGTGGTAGGTCTTAACCTATATTTCAATCTATTTTGATACACCTTTGGTTGTTTAGTGAAAGGAAAATCCATTTTTCTTTATTCAGCCTGTACAGACCAGCAGGGTCTGAGTTTACTTTAATTTTTGTGATGGAGCCCTTCCTCCTATTGTGGTGAATTGTGACTTAGAGGAAAGGTTTAAAATGTGTTGTTTTCAATTTTCCTTAACTCTTTTATTAATGGTAAGGCGTTTATAGGGTTGGTGATGTTGTTTTAGGTTGAGAATGTGAGATTTTGGCTTCAAATGGAGGAACCAAATTGATGTTTTTGAGATCTACTGAATCTAAAGGCTAGGTGAAGGTTTATTATGTGTGTGCAGACCCTAAAAAACTTGTTTGATGCTTTGGTGAGGTTTGGAAGGCCTTGGAGTTGTGAGATGCTAAAAACCCTAGGTATTTGTTAGAAAATTGAGGGTTTTTAGAAATTATGGCTTAGAGGTTGAGTAATTTTCTAAAACCTATGGAATTTGGAGTTTTGTGACCTATTTGATGATTCTTCAAGAGATTGTGGGGTTAGAATAAGTTTAAAGAGCAGTTTGTTTGTAAAACAAGGCTAATTTTGTAGCCTTTTTGCAGGGCAGTTTGAAGGATCTCCAAGAAATTGCAAAGAAACCTTGTATTTCTGGCTTGGGAATGATGTTGGGGGTTTGAGTAGATGCTATATTGATGATGAGATGGTCCTTTAGAGGAATTATCTAAAATTTAATCCAAATTGTTGAGTTTGGAAGCCTTTTTGTTGGTAGTTGTTCCAAGATGGCCAAATGAATTAACAAAGGTTGTTGATTTACTGAAATCTAATTTGTTTGAGTCTTCTCCACCTTGACTCTGCATCACTAAAGTTTCTCCTGAGTCACCAGTGTAGCTATTTCTACCTTTTTAGACTCCTTCATTGCTACAGATCATCTCTGGGATTTAATCATTTGTACCACATGGTTGATGTGCTTTGAATCCTTGCATCTAAAGGAAATTTCATCAACATAAATATTTCTACTATCTGAAGGTTAACAATCTCAATCTCACTAATAGTACATTTACAACCATATTCAAAGATTTTCCTTCAAAAGGATACAAATTCAAATATTGACTTATTACATTATAAATCAATTGTGGATGTGTTATGACCTTATTCAATTGAAAAAACTCAAAACACAAAACTAACATAAAAGATTTTCGTGAACCAAATTTGCTCAATAACCTTGGTGCCCCTACACCAAATTTCATTATTTCAGTAAATGTCATTACAAGTAAATCTCATTACAATTCCTTAGGTACTCTATTCTCACAGATATTTTACAATGTCACTCATACATTCAAGATTCTCTTATAATGTCTACATCATAGGTTCTCATTTAGAGGTTAACTTCAAATGAGAAACTTGAGATTCCCTCACAAAGCTTCGCACACTCTTTTATAATGGCTTGAAATCAAAATTGAGATTTGTGAAGGTCATCAAAATAAGGATGTTGCATTTCTTTTTTGGCTAATATTCTCTTCGATGGCTCCAAAATCAGCATTTTCTAGAAGGAGAGACCAGTCAATTTTTACTAGTTTAGGTACAGATAGGAAAAGTAAAAGAATAAAAAGAAACAACTCATGTCCAAAATGGAAATGAAATGAAAATAGATGGAAGGAACTTATAGATAGGTATGGAAGTCTCTCAAGTTAGTCAATCCTGCTCATACATATTCACTACGAGTTCCAAGATACCTATTGCACACAACACCTCTCATGAATCTAGAATATCTTGAAATTTGAGATGCTCCTATAATGTATACATCATAGGTTCTCATGATAAGGTTAACTTAAAATGAATAACTTGAAATTCCCTCACCAAGCTTCGCACACACCTTTGTAATGGCTAAAAATCATAATTGAGATTTGTCAAGATCATCAAAATAGGGATGTTGCATTGCTTTTATAGCTGAGATTCTCTTGGATGGCTCATAAATCTTAATTTTCTACAAGGGGACACCATTCAATTTTTACTGGGTTACTAACAAATACACAAAGTAAAATAAGACATGATAGCATTGGCATTAAACAAATTAATGTGGATACAAATATAAATTAATAAGAACCATTGTGCATATACTTACAAATTAATCCAATGAACCATTTGTATCTTCTATACTCTTTATTGTGTCAAGTATTGCCTCATGGTCAGACTCACGAACCTTCCACAAGGTCTTGTTCAAAGGTCTACCCCCATATTTTCTCAAACGAACATTGGATGCCACAACAAGGTTCGAGTAATGAAGAATCTTACAATGCGTGTCAAAGTCCTCAAATAGCCAATGTTTAACACTCTTATGTGGGTACCTTCTAAGCCACGTTCTAGTAACAACAATAGAGCTTGTAGGATATTCGATGTTTTCTCCATCTATAACTAGGGCTTCCAATTTCTTTTTGGTCTCAACACAACGACACAAGTAATAGTTTGTTCCCTCTTCGTTTTCTTCATCTGCAATAACTGCATAAACACGCACTACATTGATATGTGCATAAAATCACTTGAAATTAGTCAACATTACGAATACAGTACAAAGTAAGATAACAATATGGAATTTCAAAAACTAAGCAAGTAGATGTATTACCTGGTTGAACTAGATCTGATACGTGGTCAAAGTCAACCGATGATTCAATCTGTGTTAGTTCCAATGTCGTCAGAGGGCGATATGTGTGAAGTGGGGTAAGATAGCTTGTCAACCATTTGTCAACCCACTCCCCTGACTCACAATCATTCTAGGCTTGCATTGTACATGAAGAAAAAAAGCATGCCATCTTACGTGTATTGATACTCCATGAACCTGCATTTGTGCTAAAGAAAGAGTGTAGCTCACTCGATCCTATTAGTGTACAATAATCCTCATATGGTGCAATGTTAGTATTATCCATCAACCAAAAAAATATATGAACTGAAGACATACCTTCATTACCTAGACCCATCGAAGCATTACACCACCAATGATTGAACTTACATCTATAAACTTTGCATTGTCTTTATACTTTAACTCTTCTCATGCTAATGCTCTTTTCACACATGCTCCTACACCATCATGCTCCCCCTTTCCATGCCCGGCCTCACAAAATTCCCACATATGCTGAACACCTATAGTGAGATGAATCATGCACAACCAGTAGAACATGCATGCGTTCTTGAACTATGTTGCATAGTTATCCGACCATATTATATGCCGACCGTATGCTATGACCCTCCGAGCCAAATCACTATAGAAAATATGGAAGCAACCTTGCACGAAATCTGGAGAATGTGTGTGATCATCACTAATATAAAAGTGATACTCCCTCAATACCTTCCTTTGGTCCTCTGTACTATTACCTACATGAATGAATGCTATGTGCAGAAATATCAAAACCTGTGTGGAGTTGTAATACTATGACTGCACCTCACACTATGGCTATAGAGTGTAGTTCTCTGCAAAGTCAACCACTGATACTATGCTACCAACTAGAAAGGTTTCCTTGCATATCTTGAATTGCATGTCCATCCATTAGGCTGTATGGGTATGCCTTGCATACTCATACACTAGATTCTCACGAAACATGGACATAAACTGATACACTAGAATATTCTTAATAACCAAATCACACCTTTTTTCTTGAGACCCATATTTTGCAGCGTATGCCACTATTTTATACTTCCTGAAATCTACTATTTTATGTCCCACCTCATCTGTGCTTTCCATATGTTGACATACTGGCATTCGTTGCAAGCCACCACAACGCTCGCATGAACCATCCAAGCATGTTGTCCTGTAGAATATTTGGCCATCCTCTATTTGAAATAATTTTTTTTATAAGAACTCTCTTGAAGATTTTGGTGGGTATTCTATGCCACAATCCTGCAAAACATCATTAGTATTCAAATCTAAACATATAGAACAATAAACATCATAATGGTTAGCGAATTCAATATGTAGTCTACAACAACAAGCAGTGCATGTGTGATTTATCTTGACATAAAAAGGTTTAAGCATTTCAAAAAATCTTTGAGAAATACTAATATGAGGATAAGCATTTTGAAATTTATGAAAAAATTGGGTTTGAGTCGTATCCAAAAAATTCTTTGGATGTGGCTCACGATTCTGACTATCGATTCTCCTTCTTACGAAATCCCTTTGATTCAGAGATGGCCTTGTATTATTCTTCCAATAATCTTCAAT
>VDFB02047949.1:0-42244 GCA_007258455.2 Sequoia sempervirens
GGGATGCCACTTGTAGGTTCTTCCCAACAACTTTTAACAAGAGCAACAAAGTCCAGGTGAAGGCTCCACATTATTTCAAATCTGAACGAGAAAGGTCCCCTATTGTGATCCACATTTCTTTTAAGCACCAAAGCATTATGATCAGAGCCAAACCTTGGGAGAGCAGAAAGAGAGAGGAATTGGGAGATATTCCAATTGGCTGAGATCATAAACATGTCTAGCTTGACTTGGATTAGATGGTTTCCATTCCTTCTATTGGACCAAGTGTACTTAGAGCCTTGGAGAGGGATATCAATAAGACTAGCTGAGTTTAGGAATTCAGCTAGCTCCATCATCCTATCTGAATAGTCATCCAGCCCCCCCTAACTTCTCTGAAGGAAGGATAGGGGAATTGAAATCCCCTCCCGACATCCAATGATCATCTTTTTTGTTAGTAATGGCATCATTTATCCCCAAAGTAGTAGTTTGTCCCTACTCAAGTTGGGAGCATAGATATTCATTAAGTTCCATTTCTCTTGGGAAGCAAAATCTTCCATGGAAACCATCAAACTATTCCTACTAGCCGAGCACAAAGTTCCATTTAGTTTAGAAGGACTCCAAAGAGTAGCTATACCTCGAGAAGCCCCTTCAACCTCACTAACAAAATAATTCACACTAGGCCATATGCTCAAAATAACCTTATCAAAATTCTCTTTCTTCATGTTTGTTTCTTAGAGGAGGAGAACATCCACTTTATTGTCAAGGATACAAAATTTAACCAAAAATTGTTTATACAGGCTATTCAGGCCCCTTATATTCTAGGAGAGATATTTCATAGAGAAAAATAGGGCACAATACCACCCAAACCCTAGAGAAATAGCCAGGGCTACTTCTTTTTGGACTTTGACCCAGCAATCAAATCAAAGGTTCTTTGTTTTCCAACAGCCACGTCCTTAACAGTGTCTTTAGTTTTGGACTCCTTTTGGGAAGGTCTACCCACCTTATTTCCCCCCCAACATCTAGCTTCTTTTTCTTTTTAGATTTAATTGGAGCTTGAGACCAATCATCCTCATCCTCTTTATCATTGGGCTGAGGAGGAAAGCCCAACAAAGCCAGAGAGTCACTTAGGTTTCCTACCTCCTTTTGGGATAAGAAATGCATATCCTCCAATGACAAGTTGGTGTTAGAATGCACTAGATCTCCTTCTTCGAGGTCGACACTCACTCCTGAATCCTAAACCTTCTCTAGGAGTACCTACAATTTGTCCACCATAAGGGAGACCTCCTTAGGCAATATTCACTTCTTCCCCTATATCCAACATCACCATTTTCAAAAAAATAGGGGTAGGTAAATTGGAAACGGGGGCAGAGTTAAGTTGTAAAAATCTTGAATAATATTTTTATGTTAAATTTATACACATTATTTGTTGTCAAATTAATAGGTCTCCCACTCCTACTCTAGTTGAAAAAACACCCTATGAGGTGCGGATAGGTAAGATACCATCAATTTCACATTGTAGAGTTTTTGGAAGTGATGCATATACTTATATTCTTAAATAAAAATGGTCTAAGCTTGATTTAGGGCTAACAAGTGTGCTTTCATGGGTTGTGTTGAGAATATTAAGGGTTAGAAGATTTAAGGTTGTGTAAAATTATAAAAAATTATATTCTAAGGATGTTACTTTTAGAGAGATTTTAGAATTTTAAAATGATGAAAAAATTCATGAGAAGCTTAAAAAAACATTGTATTTTGCTATTAAGATTAATAAATAGGAAGATGCACATAGATAATAATATGATAGAAAGAGAAGAAGGCTCAAATTCAAGTTCTAATGAGGAACAACATGAACCTTTTATTATACCTCTTAGAAGGTAAACGAGGTAACATAATCTAATTGAAAGGTATATTCCTTTTGATTATAGTTGTGTATTTGTTTAAATAACATGTACTAAAAATAAATATATATTTGTGAAGGAGATTTTCCTCACATGAGCATGAGTTTTTGTTAGAGATAATGGAAGATGAAATAAAGGATTTGAAAAAATGACACATAGTATCTATTTGATCTTCCCAAGTGGATTAAATCCAATGAATTAAATGGGTATTTAAAAATAAATTCAAAACAAATAGTAAGATGGAGTGATATGGAAAATGGTTAGTCCTACATTGAGGGAGTGGATTTCAGTAAGATATTTTTTCCTTGTGACTAAACTAAACTCTATTAGATTATTTCTATTTATAGGTAGATTAAATGGAGTTAAAAATATTTTTTCTACGTGGGGGTCTTGATGAGGAAATATTTATGAAACATCTTAACAATTTTATTGTGAATGGACATGAACACTTGGTTTGTAGGATAAAGCAATCTCTATACAATTTGAAGCTATCACCAAGAATGTGGTATTATAAATTTGATTCTCTTGTATTGGATCATAACTTTATTAGAAGTGAATTTGATCACTATGTCTATTTTAAATTAATTTACAAATAGTTATTGATAATGTCCTATATGTTGATATATCATTCATTAAAAATAATATGGGAATGAATAGGGAAAATAAGGGTTAGTTATTTAGTACTTTTAATATGAAATATATATTTTGGGTATGAAAATCTATAGTGATGTAGTTAACAAAAAATTATGGTTAAATCAAAAGAAGTTGATACTATTCTACAACATTTTACCATGTAGGATTACTAACCAATTAGTATTCCCTTTCTTATTGGCACTAGGCTATCTCTAGAACAATATCCTAGAATAAATTATTATCTCAAATGTATGCCTAAAAAAACTTATGCCATTGTTTTGGGAATCCTTATGTATGTCATGGTTTGTACAAGACCTGATATTGCCCACACAGTGGGAGTTTTGAGTAGGCTTATGTAAAACCCTAGAAAATGACACTAGACTTAAATGTTAAAAAAAAATTAATATATTTACAAGGAATGTCTAAACATTGTAGTTATTATCATGTAACTAATTATGTGGGCAAGATAGTTGATTTATAGGGTTTTGTTGATTCTAAATAGACTAGTGATATGGATTACAAAATTTTCACCAATGGTTACGTTTTTTACTTTGTTTGGAGGAGAAATTTGTTGGATGAGAAAATGACAACCTATAGTAATTGTATTCACTATAGAAGTAGAGTACATGATTAAAACACATGTTTGTAAGGAGGTATTATGATTAGAAAGATTGTGTTCAAGTATTGGATTTCAATGTAAACATGTGAGAATTGGATGTGATAGTCAAAGTGCCATTTATTTGACTAAAAACCTAATGTATCATTCCCAAATGAATTACATTAATTTTTAATATCACTTTGTTTAGAAAATTATTGAGGGTGGTAGAGTCATGTTATAAAAAGTGGACACCTTGGAGAATTTTACAGATTTTCTTAGTAAACTAGATAACATAGAGAAGTTTGGTTGATGTAGAGAGGCTATGGGTCTCTCATATTTGAGATCTTGATTAATTATGTTTCCTAACTATATCATTGTAATGTAAATTATGTTGTAATTAGGTGTCATTCACCTTGTAAATCCTAGACAAGTTTTAATAGTTTTATTTAACATTATTTATAAATAAATTGTTATGTATCTAAGAAACATAAACGGGATAGAATTAGATGCCACTCTATGTTGTATCAAAATTATTTATTAATTATTTTACTCTCACATTTAATTTTAGTGATATTTATGTTAGAAGTTACTTTTTTAGATATATTAAAAATTGGGTAAAACTTAGGATACATAATAAGGCATAAGAACATCTTCCATTATTAGATCTTATGATAGATTTAGTCAATCTTCTCATAAAGTACCTAGGATTGAGATCTTGGTAAATTTTACCATTATGAAAAAAATTAGGATGCTTATGATGCAAGATGTGGATGTAAGGTGTGTAAGAGGAGTTACTATTTAGGGTATGTTGACTGTTTTCATAGGGTGTGAGATATCTCATGAGGATTTATACTCCTACATTTGGGTGTGTGGTATTGGCCACTTGTTTTGTAATACCATTCATGGTGTCTTACATTTATCTCTCCTATATATTAGTGCCTTGAGATGGTAATATAATTAGGTTATTTGTGTTTATTGAATATGGTATTTTACCTATCTAGTCCACTAGTAGGTCCTATTCACATGTTAAGTTTACTTAGATCCTAGGAATCTTTCTAGAAGTCTTAAGCGTCATTTAGATCTTATCTTATCTGATGTCATTTACTTCTTGTATCCTATGTCATTTAATATTTATTATGTTAGTTGTCTCATATTAGGGATTAAGATAAACAATATTTTGTTATAAAAAAGATAAGGGGTTATTTCCTAGTTAATAAGAATTCCAACATTGTTTCTATTGATCACAAATATTTGAAGAGAGATTTTCATAACATAATTAAAAATAATAGTGAAAACATCAATCACCAATGTAGTTACATATCTTATTAAAAGTGAAAGTTCACAGTAGGAAAAATATATCTCGTGGCTCTATCCATATTGGATCAAATCATTTAATCATTTTCAACAAAATTAATAAGGTTGACTAAGTCTTTCCTTACATGGTTACTATTTAACCAAATATACTAGTGAGTGATATTGAAGATTCACAAGTCAAGTTTTATTCCATTAATCTCTTAGTCTATAATGTGATCACTTATTTAAATAAGGTTTCGATTGTTAGGAAAATGATGTATCAACCTTGAAATTTGAGTGCAAGGGGTGTAGGGGGTTACCCCTATAGGGTTTGGGGATTGCATGCCCTAGTGGGGCTTCAAGGGAAACGCCCCCGAAATCCAAATTTTATATATATTTTTCATTGGGTATTGGATTGTATTGTGTATTAGAGTCTCATAGATGTTGAGTTGTCTCCAAAACTCTAGTTGGTGATACTCCTAAGCAAGCTTAATATGTAAGTATATTGTAATCTTCTTAATTTTTGAATAATATTTTAGGTAGATTTTGGATTCTCATTATTACAATTAGTTATTTGTAATTTGAAATTATTTCAATATATGAAGGAAACTAAAGTTAAAATTATTTCATTTGTTTATTTAAATTAAGAAAATGGGAATATTTTATTGCTTGGAGTATTATCTTTAGAAATGAAAAGAAAGATTTAAACATTTTAAGTTAGTTGTTAAAAAGATATTTTGTGAAAGGAAAATAGAAAAATAAAAATAAAATGGAAATTAGAAAAAGACGTAAAAGGAAAAGACTTGTAACTTCATTTTATTCCAACATTTTTTAAACAAAGGAAAAAAATCTCTAGATCTCTTAAACCCTTTTTTGGAAAAAAGAGAAAAAGATTGAAGAAAGATTGTTTTAAGGATGGTTGATTTAGATTTTCATAGAAAAGGTTTATATTTTTGGGTGGATTGAACTGAAGGTGAATTGCCTCTTCAAATCTTTTGACTTTGCTTGAATTTTGTATTGCTTTCTTCAAAGATTAAAGGCATTCCTCTTTAATTGTTTAATAATTAAAGTTCTAAATTTATGCTTTGATACACCCACTCTAATGGATACATATGACTTTCTATTGTAGGTTACTTGTTGGATTAAAATTGTGTTTAAATTAATTCGATTCAAGTTCTTTAAAAGTCCATTTTTGAATCACAATTATAAAAAATTGTAGGGATTCATGAAATGTGGATTCTATTGGATAACAATGTTGTTAATATTTACAATCAAAGGTGTTATTAGTTTTCTAAATTTTCCTTTAGTTATATGGAATATTTCTTAAGGTTTTATGCCTTTGAAATTAATGGTGAAATTGGAAATTTTTTATGAATTTTACATTTAAAAATATTAAAAATTAATAAATTGTGAATACATACATGAATGAATTAGAATTAGAGATAACATGAATCCTTAATAGTTTTCCATTTATAATCTTTTTAGACTATATCTAAAAATGTTATTTATTTTATTTTTAATTTTTGTACCACTCTCAATTACTGATTTGACGTGATGAACCTATGTCTGAGTAGAAAAGAAGCGACTCTTGATGTTTTCCTAAATACAAAGTGCTATGAGGATAAAATGAGTGGATACTTATTACTTATGCGATAAATAAACTTCATTGGGTAAATAAAATGAATTAATATGCTAATTCTACAATATAACTAGAGTGATTTAAAGGCAACTTAGTATGAGTATAAAGAACATACCACACTATAGGAGTTTTTGGATGTCATTAGATTACCTTACCTTATGATTAGGATGCATGCTAAATCCTTCTTAGTTGTAGAGATATTGTGATGACACTCCTTGTCATACTTCTAGGATCCTCATCCTTTCCATTTGATTTTGTATTCAATGTGAGACTTAACTTATGTCATGTATGTGTGTACTTGGTTGTGATCTTGGTTATATATGATCATAATTGTGTTATATCCTTAATGTTTTCTCATGTGTGTGCTATGTGATGTAGTTTATCTCTTAAGCATATATGCTTGGTGATATTTTTTCTTTGAGCATGTGTATGATATGCAATGTAGTTTATGTCTTATGTTCATATGTTAACAATATTTCTCCTTTGGGCATGTTTATACAATGATGGTTAGTCGTACTTATTCGGAATGTGTATACTATAAAGGTTGATCATAATTATTGGCATGTGTATGCCATGGTGATTTTTTATAATTGATGGCTTGTGTGTGACCTCTCTCTCCTTATTTGAATGAGTGTGTGTGTTTGTACCCATGTGATTATCTCCTAACATGATGGGATGGACTAGAGGGAATCATATGGTTGGGTGGCATGAAACCATTTTTGGGGACATGTAGGGTCTTGGTAGAGCCTAGGATTTTGTGCAAGAGGACGTTCTCTACTCTCTACCTTCAATTTTCTCATTATTATAATATGCCATCAAACACAAAATTTAGGAGGTTGATGTTCTCTTTTTTAATTTTATCTTTTTATGAAACTCATTGATAGATGTTATTAATCTAATCACTTAAGTGGTGAAAAACATTTGATTATTATTATCCATCTTGATGTTGGTGTTGAATACAAGCATTAAATTAAATGTCTTCTTCATTCTTGAGATTTTAATAAAATAAATTTATGTAATATTTGATTTGGAGATAAAATACACTTATTTTTTTAGAAAATGATTAATTATGGTATATTTGATATGTTGGGTATATCCATTCCTCTATCCTATGTTTTTTGTAAACAAACTTGTCATAATAGGTTTCCTCTTATTGTTTTATTTTCTCCTTGTGAAGAGAGTGTGAGTGGGGTATGTTGTGATCATTTCCCTTCCTCATACATCCCTATTTTTATTTCAAAGTTCTTAGTATATCTCCCTATACTTAAGAAGCATCTCTTTTGTTTGCACATGTTTTATAGATCAAATAGTCCATGAGATTAGGTGTGATTTCCTATCATCCACCTTGGATCTCTAGTTGTCTATAGGTCTTTTTTTAGGTTTTTCTCATGTTAGAGAAACTTGGTAGAGTGTTTGAGATGAGGTCCCAAGTGAGGGTCTCAGTGCCCTCCACCTCTAGATACTAGCCCTAAAATAGGTTTATAGTGCTATGGTGGGACAAAAATACATTTTTGGACTACAACATGGCATGCTAGTGCCTCATTTTTAAATAGGCGTCTCTCCCATATATTGGTATCTTTTCCATGAGCAATTATCCTTTATTCATCAAATAAAATGTACTTCTAGTATTTTTCAAAGAAAAAATTGCATATGACAAATGTTCACATGTGCTTGTTGAGTCTTTCCATGTTAAAATTGGGATATATTACCATTTTTGTATTGGTAATAATGCCATTCATGGAATAAACCAATGGTTATTTTGACTAGTTGAGTTGTGGTATCTTGTGGTTGTCTCACCTCTTTGAATAGGTTCCCCTTAGTGTTGATAGTGTTATTGCATGTGTTTAGGGAGTGGATTCAAGGTACTCTTGTGTTGTGTTCATGAGAGAATTTGATTGTAAGACCGAATAATTATCATGATGAAACTATACTCTCTTGTAGGATTGACATGGTGACTTTGTCACATGATTTTTAAGTATCCCACTTGTCACACATTGTCTAGAGAAATGGTGATGTCATATAGTGTTGTTTATATCTTGTGTTTCATTGTGATTTACATGACACTTTGTGTGTACATTAGTGTTTAGTGTGACCTATCAATGTTGTATCTTTGATGCTAGAGTCATTCTTGTTATTATTTAAAAAAATGTTCACTTGGGTAATGTCCTAAGTGTGAGGCTTCAGGTATTACACATTACACCTATATGATCACATATTTATCATATTGATCCTACATTGAGGATGATCAAGATTTTCTCTTCATATTGAGCTCCATTATCATACTGATAGTCTAGATTCATATCACTTATCTCTTTATCACACTTGCTACATTTGGGAATTTTCCTTGCCATTAGGCATTGTTAAATTGATCTTGTTAGGTTTCATGTCACTATTATGCCTTCGTTCCATTATCTCAACTTATTTTTGCATATCCTACTTTATGCTTGTTCATGCTCATGGATGCCATATTGAGCCTTTTGTTGTACTTTCACAAGTGTACTTGGCTATAGTGGGCCACATCATTATTATTTCATGTTGGAGAAAATGAAATTGTATTTGAATCTATTGTATAGTCCATTGCTATGATTCTCATGATGTAATATTTTGGCTATAACTAATATATTTTAAATACTTTGATGATTATGTGCACTTGCATGCTTATCATCTATTATTGATTTATTAAATGAATTGATTATTATTTTCTCACAATATATTTTGTTGTCATTTTTCTCTTATGTGTTTATATTTATATTGACATATCTAACAAGATCTTCCTTTAGTCAATTACAAACCATGAATTCAATCAAGTGAAGGGGGGTTCATATATAATTATTAATGCTCTCATTTTTGTATTTGATTTATCTTGTAGTTTAAAATCAACTCATAGAATATTTTATCCATTGTATTTCAAGAATTCATAGAGAGAATATATAAAAGAAAATAACATGAAAGGAGAATCTTCATCCTCTATAGAGAATAGTAGGTTCATTTATCTATTGCATTTAGTTCACGAATGTTTGAGAATACTACATGCATAGAGATGTGCAATGTATGCTTAGAGATTCACATGTACCTCAAAGTGGGGGAAAAATGGAAAGGTGAAGAATACATTATTAATGTATTTTTCCATTTATTTGTGTGTCTAATTTGGGTATAATGTCTTGATACGTTTATATATCAAGAAATAATTCATTTTTATGCATATTTGGGCCCACATATCTGTAAGGCCTTTCTAATGTCTGATTAACTTGGTGTTTGCAAGTAGACATGTAATTCAAAGGATGAGTTCCTAACTAGATGGTTCACTAAACCTTCACAAAAGGCTTCATTTAATTATCAACTAGGGCTCGTAAGCTTTTGACAGTGCTAGCACTATATGTGGATTCAAGGATCCTACTATGCCCTATATCGATGAAACATAGGTGGTCACACATGTATTGAAAATAGTAAAAGCTAGAAAAGGAAATAAAGCATGAAATTGTTGAACAGGGGAACTAACATAAATCTATTGCTTATGCTACGAGTACTTACTGCTTAATACTGTAACTTCTAGCTATTATATTTGAACTTTCAACTAACTAATACTTCTATCTTCTAACTTCTAACTTCTAACCTCTAATTTCTTTGGAGAATAACTCAAGGTAATTCATGCTATAGAATATCATTCATGAAATTCACATGTACATATAATTGGAACTTGTCTCAAGTGAATTAAATAATGCAACATCTAATCTAGTAACATAAAATAAGATGGGTTGGAAGTACCTCAAGTGGCCCTTGCTTGAGTTGTTGCCCCCACAGAAGATATCAAATATGCACTACTTGATCAACAATTCATGAAAAAAAACTAAACTCCTTTATTATATAAAATTGAACTTCTTATAGTCTAACAAGAATATCTAAAAGATTTATCATTCAATAGTACATATCTATTACATATTTATAACAAAAAAAACTAATAGTTATTAATTGGTAAAAATGAGCATATTGTTACTACTACTAGATCTACTCCTCAACCACATATCCCAATATATAGGATCAGGAGGAGTATTATTCATCAAAGACTAAAAATAGAACATTAGTGCATATGTCCACTCTCCCTCAAGGATAGGAAGAGGACAAGTCTTTGAAATAGAAACCCATAAATATGAAATAGAAGAAAGAAAATCAAACTAGGACTTTTTCCCTAATGATTAATTGCCATGATAGGCACATGTTTCTTGGAAATCTTCACATCATGGGTTACTCGTATTTGGAATAAACTTCTTCTTCTAGTTGTCTTATTGGTGGATAAAATTTCATTTGTGATTAATCATAGCTGACTATTCAATAGCAACCTTTGCTTCCCTCTGGAACTATTGTTCTCTAATTATTCTAGCTCTCCCCTACAACCATCCACAGTCTTTTGTTGTGGGCTAGAAATCTAGTTGTTGCGGGCTACAGTCTTCTTGGTTGCAAGATGTTAGTTTTGCTACCAAGGCATTCACATTATTTAACAATCATAATTAAACCATAAAGAACATACTAAATCCTATGAACATTCATACATCCACACAAGCATATATCAATATATCATATTTATATTTCCACATACTTAGGTATGTTAAAGTGCATAAAATGCATATGAAAGATGTATGAAGTCTTGGAAATGTTTGTGAAACTTAGCAAATGAAATGTGTTGGGTGAAAATTTTGTATACCTAGAGATTATACAAAATTGTGGTTTCAGCCACAGTGTGTGAGGATGATACTCTCCTAATTTAGGGAAGACTCCCCCTTTTCTATTAACTAATTTAGACTAATATGGGTGGGACAACAACCTTTCCTCTTTCTTCAGGAAAGATTATATTCTTTTTTCCTCTCAGAAAAGTGACAATAACCTATAAACTATTACAGCAACTTGAAATATAAATGAGAGAGGAAATGAAGTTTCTTGAAAGCACAAAGACTTATGTCACCTCCTCTAGGATAGGAAAACAATCTCCAAGCACAAAGTCTTGAGGATCTAAGATCCTATCTACCCTTTTAGAAAGATAATTTTAAGAACAAGTTGCAACATATATCAGCACAAGGTCTGTGAGTATAATGCATTCAAGAATCACCTAATATGTGAATTATCACAAGCACAAAGACTTATAATTCTTCTCAACTCCTAATCACAAATTGAGCTGATTTAATCTTTCAAACTTATAGCACAAAGACTACAAGAAATTAGACCAAAGTCTTTCCACAACAACTCCACAATTTCTCAAGAAAAACTCAAAAAAATTACGACTATGACATATGAACACAGTAATAATATTCAATAAGATTCAACACAAAGTTTAAAACCTTATATTCTTTTCCTTGTATTGCTTAAAAATTAGGTTTACATACATAAAGCACAAAGTCTTCTTTGTTGTAAATTTCTGTAGAGTTCTCTCTATTTCCAAAAAGATGATAATTACAATAGATACCCTCAAGTATTTATAGGAGAGAAGCCTTGAGAAAAAGGTGGGAGGATCCCAACTAACTTGAGAAATTCTCTCAACTACTAACTAACTGCAATTGACTTATTCAACATTACAAGTCCTATTGTATTTTGACATGTAATATAATCACATGTAATTACATTTTACAAAACTGCAAGTGAAAGGAACACTTGTGATTACAAAATTTGCTTTTACATGTAACTTGTCGAAAATAAAATACATAAAAATAAAATGTTATGAGACATTTTTATTCCATTTTAGTCTTAGCTTTGAAAGACTGAAATTTGTTCATAATTTCCCGCAACTCATCTGGATCGGGGCCTAGTGTGTTCTTGGCAACCACAACAGTCTTAAGGATTACATCAAAACACCTTATTGTTGCTTCTTTGTGTTCTTCATGGACAATTTACATCTTATCAAGGATCATTCGATGATTAACAAATTTATGAATTGAATTCATGTTAAATTGTTCTGATTCTAGTTCTTGACGAAGATTTGTTGCTATCTTAGTAGTAATTACATCAGTTGCTAGTAACTCTCCTTCATGATTTAGGACCTTGCAAGACATTTTCTCAAAACTAGAAAGCCTGTTCTGTTCAACTTCGTCACTCATCTCTAGTGTAGCCTGAACATCTTTGATGAGGTCTTCAATAACCAATGACTTGTTTGTCATGAGCTCTTCAAATTCTACATATTTTTCTCTACTTGGTATTATTGAATTGTTGCGTAGAATTTCTAGCTTGACTTGATCCATCTCATGCCAGATTTTTAAATCTTTTCTAAGTGAATCAAGACTTTGTTTGAAAGCTTCCAAAGTCTGATTCATCTTAACTCTTGATGCCCTAACAGTATGTTGGCATAACAACTAGCACCTCTAGAGTAAGATTTGGTACGGACAGCTATGCACACTACGCAATGAGTGCTCTTCAAATTAGGAGGAGAAGCTCCCTCGTTGTGCTTTACAAAAATACCTACAAAGGGAAATAAACTAAACTAATTCCTGTCTTTTTGTTTCAGCTGTAGAGGTACAAGGCTTTCTCGAAAACTATATACGTTGCAGCTAAGAATTTTCTCTGGTTTCGCAGATTCACTAACTACAACTAAACTTAATTCTATCCAGTTTCCTCAAGAAAATCAGAGCATGAGAAAACGGAGCAAGGTTATGACTATCAGATGATAAACGCATTCAGATTCTCTACTTGAAGGCAAGGTGGTGCAACTATTATCTCAATCTGAACAAGTTTATTAGGCACAAAACAGATTTGAGAATTTACGATGACAATCTTATGAAACCCTATGTGGCATAACACTCAATCAACATAGTAAAGACTCGCAAAATAGCTTTATCATCAAAATCTCAATGAAACCCTGTGTGGCATAACACTCGATCGTAATGATAAAAGATTCACAAAACAGATTTTCTAATCTATGGGAAGATTTACCATGAAAACTTTATGAAACCCTGTGTAGCATAACACTCGATTAGCATAGTAAAGACTTCACAAAATGGTTTTATCATTACAATCTTACGAAACCCTGTGTGGCATAACGTTTGATCATAACAATAAAAGATGCACAAGACAGATTTATCTAAACTATGGAAAGAATCCACTATCACAATCGCATGAAACCCTATGTGGCATAACAATTATTTGCAATAGCGAAGACACATGAACCAATACAAAAAGAGGAATATTGAGGGCAAGGTAGGCGCAGCATATATTTCTCTCCAGCAAAATTTAATTACAAATGAGCAAAAGCTCTTATTTATATACATCAAGGTGTAGGTAACCCTAAAATCACCTTGTGTTCACTACAGTTCTTGCAATGCATGCAAGTTATGCACCTAACCCTAATGAAGTAAACTATACAGTTAACTAGGAAACTACCCTCAGTTTAACTGGTACAAATAACCTAATTGGACAATGTGCAAGCATGCACGTCCTTATTTAAAGCAAAGTTAACTGGCCACTACCTTCAGTTAACTGGAAACCCTAACCCTAACTCCTGTGTTGATAACTCCAAGGATGAGATAAGCATGTGTTAAGTCAGCAAGTGAACTGAAGACTAGAAGTCAATTCAACTACCACTTAGGACTCGACCCTCAAAACTAACTGCACGTTCCAACTGGCAGATCACTCCATGTCAACTCGGTCTAACACTTCGACCAAGAACTCATCGATCTCCTTGTCATCTGGCACTTTGATGCTGCTAAAAATAATAGTCTTTTTCTTTAGTTCTCTGCCACTTTCTGTAATTGTGTGCATGCTATCTTTACATTCTTCAGTCACCTTTCTCAAACTGGCTGCAATTACTGAAACATTCTCTAATTTGGGCACCATAGGTTCACCTTCAAGGCTGTCACAAATTAGCTTCTCGAATTCTGCTTGTACTTTGTCCAACTCGACATACGTGCCATCTTCAAGAAGATAATGACACGGAATCTAAACAAGAAGCCACTGACGAGCACAAGTACTCCAACCACATCATCCTTGAGTGAAAACAACTTGGAAGAGATCTTCTCACAAATTTCTGTCCTGAGAAGGTGATGTTCTTTCCAAGTAAAAACTTTCTCCTGATCTTCGACCTCCTCTAAAGCATCGTATGCAACTGATAACTGAGATACAAGAACAAGATCCTTTGCCAAACTTTCTGCAACTGCAATATCCAGCAACTGAATACCCTGATGAAGCTTATGTGCCTCGCTCCTCAACTGATATAAATCTGCAAGAAGAGTTTTACCAGATGCAACTAAACTTTCAATCCAGTCATCCAAAAGTCTGCCATGACTGACTAACTGATCCAATTTTCGTTGTTCTGCAGGTGTACTCTGAGGAAGAACAGATGCTCTATTCGGGTTTCTATGAACAAGATCAGAAATATACTGACGAAGTTGACCAATTTCAGCTTTGAGTAAAGCCTTATCTTCTCCATCCTTGGTAATACGCTCTTCAAGATTATTAGTAACAATCTTAAGAAGAGTTACATCCGTCTCTCGTGTAGTTCTGCCAAGATTAGCCTTAGTGAATGTAATGTCACCAACTTCGACTTCATCTAAGCTTTTACCCTCTGGAGGAACTGCAACTTCTATCACAATCTCTGATTCAGGAGTCTTTTCAATGTGCACCTGTTTCTTTATCTTCTTATTTGATCTCTTCTGATAAGGCTCACCAAATTCGGACAAATCAAGGTTATAGGAAGGTTCACGCCTCTGTCTCCCTAAATATTTCTCGAGCCAACAAGACTGAACAATATCATTCATCTGAGGAGAGACTGTACCTGAAGAATCAACCTGTGGTGTTTCAGTTGTCCCCGATCCTATTTGAATTGGTGTCTCAGGCTCAGAATCTATGTCGATAGGTTGCACGTGAGGTGAACTAGGAAGTGAAACGTGAGGCTTAACTTGAATAACTGTCTCTACCAGAACCTCAGGAACATTCTCAATCTGTTTCTGCTTCCTCTTACCAGTAGCTCTTTTCCCTGTGTTTCCACTGAGTCTAACCCCTTTAGGAGGTATTATAATGGCCTTGACTCTGGGTCTCGCTCTAGAAGTAGAAGGTAACGAAGAGAAATCCTTTGGCGGCTCTGCTACAGGAACTGACTTCCGTGTTCGTTTGCTCTCCAAGAACAACTTGCTAGTCTTGATCACTGATCTGAAACCTCTTCAATGGAAGTATTCTCCTTGCCATACCAATCAGGTGAGCGAAGTGGCTGCCGAGCAACTTGATCTTTAACATAAGAATTGAGAAGAACTTCTCCATCATCATCGGATAGACCATCAAATCTTCTGACAAGTAATCAGAGAGCTGACCAATAGTGAGTCTACAATAATGACGACGATGAACCTTGAATTCATCTTCACAATTTGCCCAGAAATCTTCAAGTGCTGGCGCATGTGCAATCCCTCGCTCTAACCGATTTGCATAATGTCCGAGAGGATCATAGGAATGCCTCTCAGTATAAGGCTTCAGTTTGAACCTTTCCATCTCAGTAGACATATGCCTGGCATCTGTCGCTGCATCGCATGTGAAAATTCCCAATGTGAATGGAAAATTTGCCGCAGCCTTGTGACGACTACGAAGAAAGAAGTGAACATGCTGCATCTGTTTGAGGAACTCCATAAAGACAAGCCTATCTGACGGATACCTTGGTAACATCAGGGGCTCCCCAACATACCCATAAACACGAAGATATGTGAAAGTAGGAAACTGTATGAACCAATCTGCCCAAGTCTCCATCGCTAATTTAGCCTCGGCTGAAATACGAATATGCATCTCGTTATCAAGATCTCTCACGGTTTTCATGGAAAAGTGATCATTCACTGCTCGGAAGTCCTGCTCGGATTGAGAAAACTCCAACTGAGGATAATACTCGTGAACACGCTGAACACCAAGAGTGCCATTAGTTTTAAGAAGTTTGTAGCTACCTTGAAATGCAACCAAGTAGACCAAATAGGATATCATATGAAACTCGTGGTATTTGAGAAAGTTAGTAATTTGCTGATGTAAGCAATCACTAATCAACATAGCCCAATCAAAACGCTCTATACCATCAATAATTCTGGTAATCAAGTAAAACATCCATGGACGAAAAGTACTAGCATCTGATTGACCAGTAACTCGATTGAGTAAAGTTATCAAAACAACAACTTCCTCTTTAAATTCTCCACGACCAACCTTCTTAGGCAAGTTAGTCTTCTACACTATCAACCATTTTTGAGCAACCTTTCTCTGTGAACGTTGATGATCAGCATCCCATATCTTCTCACAAGCTTCAAGAACAACAATAAAGTTATCTGAACGAGGAGAAATAGCAAAACATTTCTCTATGTCCTTCGGTTTAAGACTGCAAACAACTCTCCCGTCAACCGATCTGATCTGTCGTGAAGACGAGTCATAATGCTTAATGCAAGCAAGTACGAAATCAAGATCGAAGATAGAAACAGGAATGGATGCCGCTGCCAGCAACCTAGAACACTCAAGATTCCTCAATGAATTACTGCTAACACCTTCCAAACTGCTCAGATTGACCACTAGATAAACATGATTTAGGTCTGTATCTGAAGTTTTGATGAAATTATGTATAAGGGTCGATTTCACCTTGTAATCAATGAGATCGAACTGCATTTTGAAAATGATGACTTTTGACTGTAAAGTTGAATATATCTGGAGAACTTTCTGAAAACCTCTGAACAAGGCTAAAAATAGCCTCTGACTGAAGAAATTTTTGAAGAAATTCTGGAACATGGGTTTTGTGCACAACTGAATTCTGAACAAAACCAGATAGCTGGATTCTCAAAAAAATGTGATTTAAGCCCACATGCAAAGAGATCTTCAAAAAAAATCACAGAGCTTCAGAATGAAAGCTAGGGGCGATTTTCTCAGAAAAAATCTAAGACGTGGGTCTTGCTGCAAATGTTGTCTGCTTCTGAAAAATCTGCCAACCTCTACTCTGGAACTTGATAAAACCTGCATACAAATTGAAAATAAAGTCTAGAATTGACTTCTTCTGAACAATCTGAACTCGTAGCTTCGAAGAACGCTGAAAACAGACACCTGAATCACCTTAAGCTTGTTGGTCGCTCAAAAGAATACAAGCTTCAGAGCAAAAGATGATGAAATAATGGACGCCATTCTTGAAATATATAGAATTTCATCATAGAAAATTTGCACTAAATAAAGCATGCATAAAAATGGCGCTTGGCTTCTCATTGGTCCTTATTATAGTTAACTGAAACTCAAACAAGCTCAATAAGTGGTTATGCATTAGGGTTTGCCTTTCAAATCTTCATTTTAACTCAATCATGTGAATTTAGCTTCAGTTAGCCATCTTTATCAAGTTCGCCATCTTCAAATTAGCTTTAGATTCACCATTTTGAACTAAGGCGTGCCCTTTTGAAAACTTTAGTTAACATCAAGAATGAGATAAAGAATTCGCCATATTCATGCAATAATTATGCTAAAAATAGCTAGCCTTTTGGAACTTTAGTTGGCCTTCAAGAATGCGCCAACTTCATGCTTTAATCAAATATAATCTAAAAATAGCAACCCTTTTAGAACTAAAGTTGCCATTCCCTTGAAAAGTGCACCATCTTCACCAATTCATGCTTCACTTTTCAAAAACTAAATATAGTGACCCTTTTCATGAGTGAAGTTATCAACTTCAAATTCGCCATACTTCATTAAATATGCTTCATGCTTCACAAAATAATGCTTCATGCTTCAATTCGTCCCTTTTGAACTTCAGTTGACATTTCTTGAAGCGCCATCTTCACCAAAATCTTCACAATTGCAAGCAAAATCGCCATGCATGTAAACTTCAGTTGACATTCAGTAATAATCTTCAGTTAAGTCAACATGCAATCAAGTTAACTCAACATGCAAAGTAGTTAACTGAACATGCAAACCAGTTAACTGAACATGCAAACCAAAAGATCACTCCACATGCCAATATATGAACTGAAGATGACAACCCAGAAATCGTTCAGTCTAACTGCAGTCAAAACTCCAGTTAAGGTGTCCATTCAACTCACTTTCGAAAACTCAACTTTGACCTTTCAAGCGAATTCCAGACTTAGCCAAATTTCATGAAAATTTAAGCTAAAACCTCTATCGGGACCTCTGTTCATCCTCTGACACTGGTTGACTGACTTCTCCGATTGGCTGGCTGATATGTGCATTGCAGAGCTGAGTAAAAACTGAGCAAAAGATATCTTGACACTGAACGTCATAAAACTGACATTTGAAGGCTCAAAAATCCAAGCGCCTTTTTGAAAAGCTGCGCTTTTTCTCAGACTTAGTCAAATTTTGACTTCTGTATCCCGAACGAAGGGAAAAACAAAATCCTTCATAACTTCTGATTTAGCCACTTTCAGAACTGGATCTCAGGTTCACAGCGAAGCTAACCTCATTCTACACGATGACTGCAAAGGCACGTTTCCCAAGAAAACATCATTTGAAGGGTGAAAAACAAAAGCGCCCCTTTCAAAAGTTGCTCTTTTCATTCCAGACTTAGCCATTTCTGGAAACGACAAAAATAATATAAAAACCTTGACTACAAGCTGCCAAGACGTCTTCTGAACTGACGGAGACAGGCAACGGAAAGCTGAACATAACACAGTCACATTGAACATCTGAAATCATCAGAAAGAAAGCATTAAAGGCCTGAAAAGCTTGGGCGCCTTTCTCAAAATGTGCTCTTTTGCTAATTTCTTCTGATATTGACTAAGATTTGACCCAACGTTCAACCTCAGGTTCAGGCACTTCAGCAACTCAGATTCATCCACTGACGAATGCGTCGCGAAGCTTGAACAAAAGTGAGACAAACATCTTGGGTGGCATTTATCCAAAACCTACATTTGGCACCTCAAAAGATGGGCGCTCAAAAGTTTTTCTCCAGTGTTAGCCAATTCTCGCTTCGCCTTGATCTTGTTGTATCTTCCGTAACTTGCTCGAAACAGTTCATTTGACAGGCTTGATAGCTTACCAAGTTGAGGTGATGCCGGATAAAAGTCTGCCGGAGGTGACAACCCTAAAAACAGAACTGGGCCCCTAAAAGATAGGGCTTCCATTTGGAAAGTTGCTCCCTTCTCCAGAGATAGAAAATTTTGATGTTTTTCATTCAGATTTTCACTTTTCTTAAATCTCTTCAGTAACAGACTGACATGATACTGACATCAACTCCATATTAGAAAACCCTAAAAATGACCATTTGACAACACTTTAACAAGGTTAAGACTCAATTAAGCAAAATGCCTTAGTGAAGCAAAAATTTTGGTTTTGGGTACAACACAGTACTCAAAATATGTAATGCTTTTTCAATCACTGGCGTACCTTGGTCAATCAGCTGAGCTACCCAAGAATCAACTGTTTTAGCTTTTTGTGCAATCTTCTCCAATTTCTTGACTAATTATTCAGAGGTAAAAGAAGTTAATAGATTAACTCGCTCTGAAGAGTTTGTTATTTTTTGAATCACTGAAATGAGTTGTGAATTCTTCTCTTTAAGCTCACTTTTCTTTGCTAGTAATTCATCATACCTTTGAACCAATGAGGCTACTGAATCTGTGGCATCATGAATAAGACCAAAATGTTTATGTTTTCCAAGCTCAACTTTAGTAAGTCTATAATCTGATAGTTGCATTTCTTCAAGTGGCTTCTTAGCTAATGGCTCAGCTATCTCTGCATATCTCATTTTATTTTCATCTATCACCACCTGTGAGACCTTCTTTGCTCTCTTTGTATCCTTGGATTTTGGTTTTGTAATTTGTTTGAAATCAAATACATCAGGAGAGATTTCCTGCTTTTTCCTTTTGGGCATAATTGAACTCAGCCATGAGGGTAATTCTAATGAGCTTACATTAGAGACAACAATTGTGATTTCTAAAGAAATCGGCTTTACCTATACCATAGTTGTCACCTTAGGAGAAGTATCAGTTTGAATGGCAATAGGGATTTGCTCAGATGGCTTCACATGATTTATTTCTATCATAAACTTATCAAAATTCAAAGCAGAAGTATCAATCTCAGATAGAGGAATGCTGGAAGTAGTTACATAAGAAGAATTATCATCAAAAATTCTTTCTAAATCCTCATGAAAAGTTCCAATAAGAATCTCCATACTAGCATCAACAGTTGTTCTTGATTCCATAGGATTTACAAATACATTTGTATCAATATCCATAGGTATTTGGGGAATGACTACATGAGGAGAATCTGAGACTGTCAAAGGAGGTGATTTTGCTATATTTTCTTCATAAGTATCATCCTCATCATTAAGAACATGTACCTGCACCTGTGATGTTTCTTTCCCATTTGTTGATACTTCTAATGGAGGAATTACCATTGCTCTGCTAACCCTTAACTTAATTCTTGTGCTAGAAGAAGCACCTTCCTTAGTTTTATCTCTGATTTTAGATCTTTTCCCAACTGGACCAGCCAAATAATTCTCTATATCACTCTTGATTTTGATGGTTTTGACATTATTATCCTTCAACCAAGCATTTGTATTAGCAAGGATGGGCTGAAAATGGTCAACAATAGAATCACACTCCTTTTTAGACCATTGTGGGGAATGGAAAGGAGCTTCTGCAACTCTTTGCTCAATGTATTATGTATCTAGGATTTCTCCATTATCTATCATCCCTTCAAGAATTTTGGTCAAGTTAAGATCCACAATCTGCTCTAAGGTAAGTCTGTTGTATCCATCCTCCTTATATCTTTTTCAGTATGAAGATCCACCTAGATATCTTCAAGACAATGAACATGAGCAAAGGCCCTTTTGATTTTATCCTTCATCCCACGGTAATCAAAATATTCTCTTGCGATGAACTTCTTCAGCTTGATTTCTTGGAGCTTTGCATCCATTGCTTTGGATTTTTGATAAGTGTTTAAAGAATACCAACCAATCTGTAATGGATTATGAGAAGAAATAGTAATACCCAACTTGTGACTAGCAAGTTGTATAGAATGTACGATCATCAGCTGTCTTGCTAACTCCATTAGAAGAATTATGTTAGTAGGGTATCGAGGTAACATGTATGGTTGTCCAGTAAAACATCCAACTCTCATATAAGTGAAAGTAGGAAATTGTAGAAATAAGCAACCATATTCATTTACTTTCTCCCAAGCTGCTTCAAAAAATCTTCTAACTTTGAGTGATTTGTCAAAGAGACACATAAAGTAACCAAAGAAAGCATCTTGTACTCTTCTATAATGATGCCTACTGGGTTTCAGAGTTAGCTGATCATAATATTCCCAGACTGGCACTAATGATTCGTTCCCCTTTGTAGAAAGACCAAGAAACTGTCTGAGAGATGCAGAAATATATACCAAATAAGAATTCATATAAAATGTGTAGGTAGGATGAACCTATGCCAATTGTCTACATAGGTTGTCACTGATAAATTCTCCCCAAAAAATATGAGACTATCCTTTCCTCATAACCATGATGTACTTGTACATCCAACTTTCAAATACATTAGAAAACTTCAAACCTACTAACCTGCTGAGAAGTGTAATCATATCACCTATTTCTTCAATGAAATAAGAACGATGCAACTTAAGCCATCTGGTAAAGCAATTTCAAGGGGTCTTCAACCATTTAGCACTGATGTTCCTATTGCAATCTGCTTTTCTTTGTTTGTAATGATCTATAGCACTTTTCATTGTGATATCAACATACAATGGAGCAGCAGGTACTTTGAAAATTTTATCAATTACTTTAGCCTCTAAACTTATTATAACATTTCCATCACCATCCTTGATTGTCCTTGTTTCTTCATCAGAATTAGAAGCACATGCAAGCACAAATTTTGGTTCTAAGGTAGCCACTGGGAATGAATAAACTAGATGAATATGACTTATGAGAAACAACTGCATATCATGAGTCGATGGGTTCACCATTCTTTTCAAGAACTCAGACATATCAACATGCCTGATCTCCGTGTCTCTAATCTCATTGATGAGAGAAACTACCTGAGAGGGAGCAATCTCATTCAAATATTTATCATATTTAGCCTTCATCTTTTTGTTTGGAGGCGATACTGGCTCTTCTATCATCAAACAAGAATCTGAAATACTGTTATGAAAATTTAGAAGAGTAAGAACATCTTCAGAAGCAATGGGTGATTCCATGATATCAAAATCTCAGAAACTAGTAATCTCATCAAGACTTTCTTAGGTTTTGAACTTATGGAAATACTATGGCATAAAGATATTTTGGTAAATATACTTTGGACAGTGATGGGAAATTGGATCTGAGAAGACCACTTGCAAGTTTGACTTGTAATCGGGTCTTGAAGACCTGATTTCAAGTGAAATGTGTTTTTTATTGAGAAATTCTTGCAGTCAGGTCTTGAGGACCCAATTACAAGTGGTGTAGACATGATACGTAGAATGAGATGACTTTGAATGGGCGAATGGAAGGTGAGTAAATGGATTTGCAAGTGAAGGTGAGGTATGTGGGAAGAAATGTGAGTGTTCAAAAGGTGAATGAATGTAAGCTTAATGGGGGCAGGTGAATATATTTTTACTTACAGTCAAGTCTTGAGGACTCGATTGCAAGTAAAAATAAAAGATGAGAACTTATACTCATCAACGCATCTCGAAAATGCATCATAAACATGACCAAGAAGAAACAGAAAATAGAAAACAAAAGATAAAAGAAAACAAAAACCCAAAGAATGTACCTTAAAGAGTTAAAAACGCTCAGCTAAAAGTGAAACTCTTAAGTTATGATCAACTATTATAAAAAAAATGAGATGTAGACTCCTTTTCAAAGACTATCATCTGATCATTAAAACCTCTCCTCAAGAAACACAAGAAATCAAAAGAAAGAAGCACGCCAAGACAAAGACAAAGTCAAAATCAAGCTTTTCAAACAAAAACGCACACCACGACAAGAACTCAATTTAAAAATTGGGTATTTTGAAGATCAAGACAAGTAACTTGAAAGTGGGTCGAGCCTTTCATAAGCGAAAGCAAGTCATTTAAAAAAAAAAAGAAAGAGAACTCATACGCGAACTTGTAATTGCATCCCAAAGATTCGATTGCAAGTAAAGTGAATACGTTTTCTCTTATCACTTGTAAGTCAGGTCTTAAGATCCAATTTACAAGTTATAAGTAAGTTTTTTTAAAGTATCCAACTTGTAATTCGGGTCTCATGACCTTCTTAACAAGTTAAAATGATTTTATAAAAAGACCAAAAACTTTCACTTGTTGGACGGGTTTTAAGACCCCTTTTGCAAATAAAAAATAAAACATAAAAAGCAACTTAAAAGACAAAAAGAAAATCGAGTATTATGGAGCAGATTGCAAGTGAAATATCACTTGCATTTTATAACATGAGAATTTCCTACTTGCGAATAAGGCATCCAAAACCCGATTTGAAGAAGAAAAGACACCAAAACAAAATAAAAAAGAACACAAAAACAAAAAGAAAATGACCAAAACAACAAAAAACTTCATAGAATATACAAGGCACGATTTTCTCTTGAGAAATGTGCATTAGAGTAACCAAACGTAGGAATTTTTAGAGAAAAATTCGTATGGGTTGTCTAGTTTTTGCTATGCAAAAACTAAGAACAACAAAATGATAAAACCATAATTGATGAAGGAAAAATTAACCATTATCTAGACCCATAATTCCCCCCAACTAAATTATTTTCTCGTCCTCAAGTAAATTTTAAGATCGGAGGTTATACTAAAGAGCTATCTCCTTGAAATTAGCTACAATATCAACTCCCTTTTTCTATTCCAGAAAATAGCCCTTTTGATCCATGAGCTTTGCCAATCTAGTGTTCTCTTCTACTTCTTCCTCCCCATGTTTCTTTCCTATTTAATGTGGTACTGGAAAGGGGAGAATAATTGGATGAAGGATGAGTGGAAACCATGTAACTCCACATTTCCTTGCAATGTCTATGTAATTATGAGATCTTCGAACAATGGCTACAAAATTATAAAGGGAGTGTATCTCCTTTTTCTTAAGCTCAAGCATTAGCTCTTCCCATTTTTTCTACACAAATTTGAAGGTTGTATTAATAGGTCTTGTAGCTAATCTCTTCATCCTCGCATAATCATGCTCTCTGATATTTATTATCTTCTTTTCCAAACCTTTGCAATCCAAAAGTTCTATCCACTCTTCTATGACTGCATTGGGATCGACCAATTCTTTTATGATCTACAAAGCAATATATTTTCCTTTTCATTGCATTCTTGTAAAATTCCACCCCTCTATTATTCATTTATGATGGAGGAGGCCAGAGCTTTTATTTGTAGATCTCCTACAAAAATGAAGGGATTCTTGGTAGTCTCCTCTGAAAGAATATAATTATGCAGGTAAAATTCACAAAGTTGATCCTACATTTCAGGTGTGGAATCATGAAAAGTTTCTAAAAATGAGAATTTCATGTTCATTGCTAAAGGAAGGCCACTGATTAATTAGATAAATTGAAAACACAAAAAAAAATCTTGTAGAAATAAGGCATAAACCCTAGCAGGCGACCTGCACTTTAGCAATTGTGTAGTTTTTTCTGTTATTCCTCAATTTTCACCTTCAACCTTTTTGCTTCATTTTCTTGTTTTTCCAAGTGTGATTTGAAATTGTTTAAATTTTCTCCCTTTCCTACTCTTTTTCTTTTTGGGAGAGCTCTTGTGTTCTTCTCCAAAGCTCCACGTCCAAGGACACCATAGTTGGCCCAGTGGGGGTTATGATATGAGGAATTGGGCCTTAGGATATTGGCTCTTTGTTTTCTCCTTCTACCATAGCAAGCTATGTGAGTACCTCTAATTTTGACCCATGCTTAAACTTATAGATCTTCTCCTCCAATTCTTTAATTCTTATATCCCTCTCACTGTCCTTTTGTTGATGTGTTTTTAACAATTCTTCCAATTGTTTTATTCTTTCCATTGTTTCCTACAACTCCTTTATAATATTCCTTTTTTTAATAAAAAGTTCATCTTTTTCCAAAAATTGTTCATCAGGCCTATTGCACTTGTGTATTCAAAACCCTCTAAAACAGGTCTTTTTGGGGATCTCCTTCTCATTTTCTTAGCCACAAAAATATCTTTTGAATCTAATTCAAAAGTGGTAGTAAAGTGAATTGATTGTACAACTATTGTATTTATATTTCCACCAGAGGAATTTTCCTCTGAGTCTCTATCTTTACAACATCCTCTTCCTTATTTTTAATTGATCCTCTCATGGACACATTCTTCCTTAAGTGATGTGATCACCTCTTGGGTTGTGTGGGTTTCTTCTACCCTTTTGCAGGTGTAGAAGAAGAAGATCCACATTTTCTTTTCTTTCCCTTTTGTGGCCTCTTTGAAACAGGGGTTTCTTGTTTGCTCTCTGATGTAGGTTGCTTGATAGAGGCTACAGGCCGATTTTCATGCAAACCCTACTCCTCTAGCTCTCTCATGATGCAGGTAGGTGTTACAGTAGGGAAGCTAGAGGGTATTTCCTCCTCTAGAGAAACAAAAGTTTCTTCTCTTATTTGTTATTGGCCCCTATTATCCTCATTAGGAACTTCGAGGATATTGTTGATATTGTTACAAGAAAATTTTCCCAAAAAATATTTGGAAATTGAGCCCTAAGACTCCTCTTTATCAACAATGTAACCAAACAAAAATGAGGCAATGTTGTATTTTTTTATTTTCCTCTTCTATTTAGATGATATACTCTTTAATAGATTATACAAGAAATTAGGAACATTTACATGCCTATTATAGTGTAGATGACTTAATAGTTTGAAATGAACTATATATAACAATGATTGTCTCCCATCACGGGTCAAATACTTAGCTATATAAGAAGAAATTGAAGCCTAAAGCCAAGGTAAAGATAATCATTTAGTACCTTGGGAAGAAGAATCCAGGTTTTCACCTAGATGGGAGAATAATTCCTTGCAACAATGACATCTTCCCTAACTGGAAATTCTTCTGCTATCCTTGGCAATCTAGATACTTCAGCTATAGATACTTCTAAGGCATGTACCCTTAGGCCCCTAACAACTGCTTCATCATTCTACAATGTGGTTGCAAACTATTGGATCATAACCTCATTAAATTCTATGAGCCTCATAAAATATTATAACCAACTAGCTCACTAGAAAATGGGCAAGCATAGCCTATCATCTAGTAGTTGGTTATGTGTTGCTGGTTCTTTGTGTATTATATCACCTCCCATTATAATTCTCTATGATTTTTTAATCACTTCACAATTACTTCATAATTTTGCTCTATTTTGTTCTCATTCTATCACCCCAATTACACTACTTATGCTATGTTGTATGCTATAACACCCAAATGCACATTTGAATTCCTCTACTGAGCTCTTTGTATCTTGGTGATGGTGGAAAATAAAATGACAAAAAAAAGGTTTGAAATGGAAAAAATTTGAGGAAAAAAAATAGCCTCCCCCCAACTAAGCTTGCTAAGTGTCCACACTTAGCTTGTATAGATAGGACGAAGATATAAATGGAAAGTAGTGGAAATTTAAAATAAGTTATTTGACATGCTTGAATAAACAATAAATATACATAAAATTAATAAGCTTAAATGATAATTATGATTGTGAAAGTGGAGTGTACTTGGAGTTATTATTTGAATTGATTTGCAACTCGTGTGTAAAAGCTAAATTGCACCATGCAAGTAAATTTTGAAAAGACTTGCCATGATGGATATGAGTTGTGTGTAGTTATGATATGCAATGAATGTTTGACATGTGGAAGTTAGGTTAGAGTGATGGATGAAAAGAAAAGGCTACACAGAGTACGCTTCTGGTGAAGTGATAGTTATTGTGGGGTACAATAGAGATAAAAAGGTGATGTGATGGAATTAGTTATATGTGGTAAAGTGGACATGTAGATTGCTACATGTGCAAATAAGATGATGTAAATGTGATATGAATGGATATATATTATGATGGATATGTGAATGCTACGAGTGTATGTAACAACATGTTCCTTTGTGATAGTTCTTTTGGTTCATGTTGTTGCAGGTCCCTTCTGCATCTGCTCACTGGTTGAAGAAATGAAGATTGTTGATTGTCACTTGTGCAGTGTGCACACGTGAAATATGTGAAGAAATTATACCTATGGAACATCAATGGGGGAGTTGTGTACCTCGTCTATTGATATATTTGTAGAGCTAGTTATTTTGTTGTTAAATTTTCCATGTCACATTCAAAATTTTGTTGTAATGTAAGAAGGAAGTCATCCTTCTGCAATGGTTTCTTATAAAGCTTCAATCTGTGACCATTGAATGGCAATGAGAACCTTACTTCATTAATTTTTTGTAGTTACACTACTCCATTTGGAAATACTATCCTTATTTCATATGGCCCAAGCCATTTGGTTTGCAATTTCCCTTTGTAATCTTTTTATTTGGAGTCCTAAAGTAGAGCCCAATCATGTGCATTGAATTCCTTTGTCTTAATAAACTAATCGTGCTAACAAATCCTTTGATTTTGGATAACTTCATTGTAGTGGATGGCTTCCATTCTTATTTCATCCAATGCATTTAGGTTATGCAATTTCTCCTGTTGTGCCAAGGACAAATCCATGCCCAATTTAACTGTTGTCCTCGATGTTTTATACTAAAATTCTATAGCAAGTATTGCCTTCTTACCATACACCAGTTCATATGGCGTAAATCTTGTTGTGATCTTCCAAGTTGTTTTGTAAGCCCAAATTGCCTTAGGTAACCTGGTTGCCCAATCCTTCCTATGAAGTTGCACTATCTTTGTGAGGATGTTTTCAATTTCTGTATTGGTGACTTCCACTTGCCCATTTTCTTAAGGGTGATAAGGTATTGACTTTTTGTGTCTGATCTCATATTCTTGAACTAATTTTATGATCAGATCTAATGTAAACTGGGTTCTTAGTTAGTGACAATTTCTCTTAGAACTCCATATCTTGTGAATATTTCTTTATAGAGAAACATTGCCACATTCCAATCTCTTGCAAATTGTAAAGACTTAACCTCTACCCATTTTGTAAGGTAATCAATATAGACTAGTATGTATTCTTTGTTGTTTGATTTTGGTGAGATGGGCTCAATAAACTCTTGTCCCTATTTTTCAAATGGTGTTATTGTTAGCTGTGGCTGCAATGGAATTTTATCTATTTTTTTTGGCCTTCCCATTCTTTGACATCTATCATAGATCTTGGTATATTTTACTGCATCTTTATGAAGAGTTGGCCACTAATAGTTAGTATTTAGAATCTTAAGAGTATCCTCTTTGTTGAAAAGTGTCCCCCATAGGGTTCATCATGGCATGCTCTGAGGATGTCATATACTTCATCTTCTAGGATTCATCTTCTCATTATGTTATTTGGGCCTGTGTAGAATAAGTATCCAACTATCCATGAGTAGGGAAAACTCTTCTGAACTCTCCCTTGGTGAGAAGTGGGGTGGTGTCTTTCTTTCTATAAGATGATTTGAAATATATGCATGCCAAGGTGTATGCAGAGATAGAGAAAAAAAATGCTCATCTGGGAATGATTCATCAACATCATCTTCTTTTGATTTGGTTGGTATTCTAGATAGAAAATCTGACACTACATTTTCTTTACCTGGCTTATCCATAATGGTAATGTCCAATTATTGAAGTAACAATAACCACTTGACAAGCCTACCACCAACCATTGGTTTGTTCATGAGATACCTTATTATTGTATAGTTAGTGTGTATGAACACTGAATACCCTGTAATGCATGTTTGAATTTATTTATTGCATAAACCACTGCTAACATCTCTTTTTCAGTCATTATATAATTGATTTCTACCCCTTGAATATTTTTGCTAATATAATATATGGTATTCTCTTTGTTTCCTTCCTTTTGTCCTAACATTGCTCCTATTGCAAAATTAGAAGTATATGTATGAATATGAAAAGGGAGATTCCAATTTGTCCCTCTCAAGATAGGTATCTTAGTTAGTGATGCAAAGATAGAGCAAAAAAATGCTAATCTGGGAATGATTCATCAACATCATCTTCTTCTAATTTGGTTGGTAGTCTAGATAGAAAATCCGATACTACATTTTCTTTACCTAGCTTATCCATAATGGTAATGTCCAATTATTGAAGTAACAATAACCACTTGACAAGCCTACCACCAACCATTGGTTTGTTCATGAGATACCTTATTGTTGTATAGTTAGTGTGTATGAACACTAAATACCCTATAATGCATGTTTGAATTTATTTATTGCATGAACCATTGCTAACATCTCTTTTTCAGTCATTATATAATTGATTTCTAACCGTTGAAGATTTTTGCTAATATAATATATGGTATGCTATTTGTTTTCTTCCTTTGTCCTAACATTGCTCCTATTGCAAAATTAGAAGTATCTGTATGAATATGAAAAGGGAGATTCCCTTGGTGAGAAGTGGGGTGGTTTCTTTCTTGCTACAAGATGGTTTGCAATATATGCATGCCAAGGTGTATGCAGAGATAGAGCAAAAAAATGCTCATCTAGGAATGATTCATCAACATTGTCTTCTTATGATTTGGTTGGTAGTCTAGATAGAAAATTTGACACTACATTTTCTTTACCTAGCTTATCCATAATGGTATTGTCCAATTATTGAATTAACAATAACCACTTGACAAGCCTGCTAGCGACCATTGGTTTGTTCGTGAGATACCTTATTATTGTATAGTTAGTGTTTATGAACACTGAATACCCTGTAATGCATGTCTGAATTTATTTATTGCATGAACCACTGCTAACATCTCTTTTTCAGTCATTATATAATTGATTTCTACCCCTTGAAGATTTTTTCTAATATAATATATGGTATGCTCTTTGTTTCCTTCCTTTTGTCCTAGCATTGCTCCTATCGCAAAATTAGAAGTATCTGTATGAATATGAAAAGGGAGATTCCAATTTGTCCCTCTCAAGATAGGTATCTTAGTTAGTGATGCAGAGATAGAGCAAAAAAATGCTAATTTGGAAATGATTCATCAACATCATCTTCTTCTGATTTGGTCGGTAGTCTAGATAGAAAATTTGATACTATGTTTTCTTTACCTAGCTTATCCACAATGGTAATGTCCAATTACTGAAGTAACAATAACCACTTGACAAGCCTACCACCAACCATTGGTTTGTTCATGAGATACCTTATTGTTGTATAATTAGTGTGTATGAACACTGAATACCCTGTAATGCATGTTTGAATTTATTTATTGCATGAACCATTGCTAACATCTCTTTTTCAGTCATTATATAATTGATTTCTACCCCTTGAAGATTTTTGCTAATATAATATATGGTATGCTCTTTGTTTCCTTCCTTTGTCCTAGCATTGCTCCTATTGCAAAATTAGAAGTATCCGAATGAATTTGAAAAGGGAGATTCCCTTGGTGAGAAGTGGGGTGGTGTCTTTCTTGCTACAAGATGGTTTGCAATATATGCATGTCAAGGTGTATGCAGAGATAGAGCAAAAAAATACTCATCTGGGAATGATTCATCAATATCATCTTCTTCTGATTTGGTTGGTAGTCTAGATAGAAAATCTGACACTATATTTTCTTTACCTAGCTTATCCATAATGGTAATGTCCAATTATTGAATTAACAATAACCACTTGACAAGCCTACCACCAACCATTGGTTTGTTCATGAGATACCTTATTTTTGTATAATTAGTGTGTATGAACACTAAATACCCTGTAATGCATGTTTGAATTTATTTATTACATGAACCACTACTAACATCTCTTTTTCAGTCATTACATAATTTATTTCTACCCCTCGAAGATTTTTGCTAATATAATATATGGTATGGTCTTTGTTTCCTTCCTTTTGTCCTAACATTGCTCCTATTGCAAAATTAGAAGTATTTGTATGAATATGAAAAGGGAGATTCCCTTGGTGAGAAGTGAGGTGGTGTCTTTCTTGCTGCAAGATGGCTTGCAATATATGCATGCCAAGGTGTATGCATAGATAGAGAAAAAAAATGCTCATCTGGGAATGATTCATCAACATCATCTTCTTTTGATTTGGTTGGTAGTCTAGATAGAAAATATAACACTAAATTTTCTTTACCTAGCTTATCCATAATGGTAATGTCCAATTATTGAAGTAACAATAACCACTTGACAAGCCTGCCACCAACCATTGGTTTGTTCATGAGATACCTTATTGTTGTATAGTTAGTGTGTATGAACATTGAATACCCTGTAATGCATGTTTGAATTTATTTATTGCATGAACCACTGCTAACATCTCTTTTTCAATCATTATATAATTGATTTCTACTCCTTGAAGATTTTTGGTAATATAATATATGGTATGCTCTTTGTTTCCTTCCTTTTGTCCTATCATTGTTCCTATTGAAAAATTACAAGTATCCATATGAATATGAAAAGGGAGATTCCAATTTGTCCCTCTCAAGATAGGTATCTTAGTTAGTGATTCCTTGAGAGCTTCAAATGTAGTTTGACAAGTACGTGTCCATTAAAACTCTACATATTTAGATAGTAAGATAAATCGTAGAGCTACAATTTTTTTAAAATCTTGTATAAATCTTCTATAATATCCAGCATGGCCAAGGAAACTTCTAACATCCTTTTGTCTTTGAGGCATAGGGAGTGTTGATATTACCTTAATTTTTTGTGGGTCTACTTGAATTCCTTCATTGGACACAATGTCTCAAAAAAATCCCCTCAATCATCATCATGAAGCATTTCTCATGACTCAAGGACAGGTTATTTTCTTGACATATCTTTAGTATCTTCTCCAAATTTCCAAGTGCTTCATCATAGGTATCTCATAAGTTGTGAAATAATCCATGTAAACCTCCTTGGAATCATGTGCAAAGTTTGAGAATATGCTTAGTACTTCCCTTTGGAAGGTGGTTGGTGCATTGCATAGCCCAAATGGCAAGACATAATAAGCATATATACTCCAAGGGCATGTGAAATTTGTCTCGTCTTGGTCTTCTGGTGCTATCTTAATTTGATTATAACCACTAAATCCATCAAAAAAGGAAAAGTACTTCTTTCTTGCTAATGAATCAAGTACTTGGTCAATGAATGGAAGTGGAAAGTGGTATTTCCTAGTTGCAGAATTTAAATCACATTAGTCTACACATACTCTCCATTTTCATCCTTTCTTAGGCACAATAACTAGTGGAGACACCCACTAACTATCAGAGATAGGATAGATAAATCTTGCATATAACAATTTTTGTAATTCACATTTGACTATATCTCGATTGTAGGGTCCATTCTCCTTTGGGGTTGTCTAACTGGTTTAAAGCCATCATTGATGTAAATCCTATGCATGCACAATTTTGGGTCTATCCCCTTCATATCATGGTAATCCCATATAAAGTTTGTTGCATGTGCCTTCAACACAACCAACAATTAGGTTTGTTGTGCAACAACCAATTGACTATTTACAAATGTTCAATGTTTTTCACGTCATAATCTCTAAAGTCAAGGATGATGCTTGAATGGATGAAATGTCAAGTCTTGTTATGTTTGGAATGTAATGATGTGGTAATAAAATGTGGGAAAATTGGGAAAGTGAGTCAAATGAATTAGAAGGGATTATATTCTATAGAGGATCTTGTAGACATGTTAGATAGTCATGTTGTTGTGGGTCCCTGGCATAGTTGTTTTATATGATGTTTGCAATCAGTTCATCTTCATCTTGGTTTTCTAATAAGGGGTTGCATTCAATAGCCATCAAATTTTATAAGGAGTACTGATCTTCCTCATCTAGGGCTGGCTAGATGGTTTGTTCTAGGTCTGCATGTGGCTGGGCTAGTGGATAAAGGACTAATTTCTTAGTCACATTCCTATTAGAAATGATCATCTTTCCAAACCCACAACCTATGAAGGAATCTACTATTTCCAAACACTTGGTCTCCCTAAGATGAGGGGATATCTTGCAAGATTAGCTTTAGGTTGCAAATACCATAAAGTGTGCAGGGCACTCCCATGAATATAATGTTATTACTAAATCTTCAATGGTTCCCTCAGGTTTGACTATGGACCAATCTTCCAACTATAGCACAATAGGTGTAGGTTTGAGTTCTATTAGTTATAATAATTTAATGGTTTCTTTGGTCATTATATTAATAGCCACTCCTAAATCAATTAAGGTATTCTTAATGAGAGTGTCATTTATTTTGACATATACTACAGAGCTCGCAGGATCTGTATACTTGGGGACAGGTATGTTTCCCAACATAATTCCTACAAGTTGTCCTAAGACATGTATAGTCAGAGGGTCCTTTCACTTTTTTCCTACCTTTTTGAGGCATATCTCTCTCACTATCTTAGTATAAATAGGAACTTCCTTAATAGCCTGGATGAGGGATATTTTGATGTAAACATCCTTGAGATGTCTCAAAAGATAGTTTCAGCTTGTGATTGATGTTTTTGGACTATTAATTTCTCATGGAATGGAGGCTCTGGACTTATGGTTGTAGGATTGGCCTGATTTGAGTCAGGTTCCTTAGATTGTTTCTGCATGGGCTCTATTGGGAGCTCCTCATCAATTAATTCAGTGATATGAGGAGTGAAATCCCAACTAACATCTTCCTTGATCTGAGGTGTACATCACTCACCTTAACCTCATAAGTGGAGTATTGTATGGTGTCATTAGCATAAGCCTGTTGGATAGGCTTATTATTTAGGTTAGGTGCAGGTTGTGCTAGCAATTGAGAACCTGATTGTGTTATTAAGCTGAGTGCTTGGATAACCTAATGCAAAGGATTTTTATCCTTGGATGCTGAGATTCATCAGGATTATCAATTCTTCTCACAAGAATAAAATTGATTGGGCACGCCTTATTATTGCTAGCATTCATGAACAAATGTACAATGTCCTTTCATCTACCAGGTTCTTTATGACATCCTACCTTGTGTATTTGTTGGTTTCACAAGCCTCATTCCCAAGTCTCACCAAGGTGGGCTCTTATGAGTTGGGTGAAGTCACCATCTATCAACATTACCCCCAATTAGAGTCGGAGGCAATTCTCTGCCATTTTTGTTGTTGTGAAGAAAAAATTATTTATATGATAATTAGAGGCTTGGAAGGAGATTTTTCTAGGAGGATCTCCCTCAAGGCTATGGAAGTGATTGGAGACATTGGGTACTGGTTCATCTAGTACAAAACATTCACTTACATTAGTTTGGTAGGTTTCCACAAGATGCCATATAAACTTCCAAGGTATCCTTCAAACAAACTGCTTTTGTTAGAGGTTTTTAGGCAGATCATTGAAGTAAAACAAGTCATTGCAAGGAAACATAAGCATGTATATGGTTTCCCAATTCAAATAGGAGTGTATTCTTGTGTGAATAAGAAAAATGCCAAGAATGCAAAAATTAAAATGTCCAGGTATAGATTTGATTTGTACAGTGAGGCTCGGGGAAGATTTGACCCCATTGGAAATATCAACAAAGTAATGGGAGCATACTTCATCCGTGACCTGGAATTGGAAGATCATTGGGAAAATTGTGAGGAAGATTTTGAAGACTGAAAGATTATTGTCGATTTACAATATTTTTGATGAAACATTACTTAAAGGCCAGGATCCCTAAAGAACAAGTAAAAGATGGAAGGGTTTTGGATGGCACTCTCAACACTGGTTGACTACACCTTTTTCCATGGACAAACCTGTGGAGAAGCCAAAAGTGGTTGAGGAAAAGGAAGGAGGAACTTCAGCTAAGGTAACTATGAAGAAAGAGCATGATAAACCTTCCTCTAGCACCCCTACATCCAAGAAGAAAGACAAGGGAAAGCCTAAAGCCTATTAGAGAAGTAGGGAATAAAAAGAAAGAAATGGGTCCAATTAACATTGATTCAGAGGAAGAGGTAGGGAAGAAAAAGAAAGAAATGGATCCAATTAACATTGATTCAGAGGAAGAGGTAGGGAAGAAAAAGAAAGAAATGGATCCAATTAACATTGATTCAGAGGAAGAGGATGAACCAGAAGCAGAAAAGCTCTATAGAAGGAGAACGAGGGTAGAAATTGGAGAAAGAGTAGCCCAATAGGAAATTGAGGAGGCTTACTCCTCTAACCTTCCTCATGATTCTCCATTGCCTAGTCCCCCTCCATCACCAGATAAAAGATTACTTGTACCACCACCTCAACTTCCATTACCAACTCCTCCCCTTCCTACAAGCAGATTGCCCCTTGGAGAAGGAATATTGTTGAGGAAGAGGAGGTTGAAAAGGAGTCTCTTAGAGAAGAGGAAGTGCTTAAGGATGTTTTTGATAATTTCCAACTTGATATTAATGTAGAAGAAGTGTTACAAGAAGTGAATAAATAAATACCTCACACAAATGAGCATGTTGCTCAAGAGGAGGTATTGAAACAACAAGAGGTTGAAAAGGAAGCCAACCAGGAAGAAAAAGTTGTTGAGGAGATACCTTGGGGTGAAGAAATGCACAAAGAAAGGGCTCAATAAAAAGAAAAGAAAACTCAACAAGAGTCAGAGGTAAATGTTGGTGCTTCTTAGGATACAATAATAGTTTCTACTCCTAGAGAAACCTCTATTGCAATACTAGCATGGTTAAACTAGACTATCAAGAAAAGGTGAAGGACGTATGTAGAAACTCCAGAGCCAAGCTTAACATCATTGTCAGAGGCCTTCTAGTCTCCTGGAAGAAGAAGGAAGAAGGCTCAAAGTATTTCTACCATCTTAGTGGACAAACAAGGAAATGGAATAGTTGATAGTCCCTCTGGTAGACAAGCTGGAATATGAGATGACACCTTTTGATTACCAAATTTGTCAAGTGCATTTGGGGGTACAAATAAGGGAGGGTGAACATCAAGGCTTGCAGATGTTAGTATTTTCTATTTTGAGAAGGATGAAAAAGGATGAGAACACCAAAGATGAGCTCAAAGCTCAAGTTCATCACTTAATTGCTTGCATCAATAACCTTGTTGGGCCCGTAGATGATAAAGATCCCGAGTTTGCACTTCAAGCTACCTTGAAAGGTGAAATTAAGCCCTCTGACCCTGACGTGTGGGTTCAAGCTATGCAACAATGGAAAGAAAACTTCTTGGAGTTGGTAGAAACCATTTTAAAATAGCTCATCAAATTGTACCATGCTGTTAGTGATGAGAATAACAATCCTCAACAACTGGCTCTAAGTATTGATGAAGAATTGTTAGTATGGGAGGAATACATTCCAATTCTCCACAAAATTAATGGAACCAAAGAAGAGGAATTTCTCAAGATTGTAGTAATTGAGGAAGAAGAACATGTGCTGATTCCTGTTTAGGTAAGAGCAACTAAATTCCGAGTGGAAATTTTGAATGGATGTAAAAATAAGTTGAACAATGATAGGAGTCAGGCTAAGAATAATGAATGACATCTAGAAGGCCATAGAAGATTTAGGATGCATGTTTTGGGAAAACCCTTCACTACTAAGAGAGCCTAAGAAAATGATAGAAGATTTACAGAATTTGATGTAGGGACATGTTACCTAGGAAGGCATATACAACATGGTTAGCAAGATTGAAAGGGCCACTTTTGAACAAAAGATCAAGATCTGGTTTCATAAATGACCATCTATAGAAATAATGAATGAGATATTACCAACATGGTTTGATAACTTTTCTAAATAAATTAGACATAGGATAAGTGTCGATGCTATAGCTAGACCAATGTTTTGTAGTTTTGATGATGTTGAAGATGGCATGCTTTTTTAGATCTTTGAGAATTGTTGACATTAAGTTGGGCATAACTCTTGGTAGTGAATATTGATGTAAAGTTATGCATCATAATACATGGAGGAGATGTGCGTTGGATATTGAAGACACTCAATTAGCCCCAGTTCGACTTGGGTCCCGATCACAGTTGTTTCTTTAGTTAATTGATAACTAAACTATACTCGGTGGCGCCTAGCTTTATGTTTATCGTATTTTTAATTATTTCATGCTTTCCTTAAAATTAGAAAAGAGACTCAATTGCTAGAGTTAGTTCTAGTTTCTTTTTATTTCATATCCACCATTATGGGACTTGATTTTCCATATAGGTTTAATTCTGGATCATTCTAAAGGTCAGAATTCTTACGTAATTTTTGCAACTACAAACAAATACAATCTCAGTGTGGAGTTTTGCTTGCTAACTTTGGTGTAAAGTTAATTTATTTATCTAAGGATTACGCTTGTATTGCATGCATTTGGATTTAGCACCATGGTGATGGTATGATCATTCTGTTTTAATTACAATTGCTAAATTGATAAGATATGAGTTTAATCTATAGAATTAAGTATGATTTTGTCCTAGATCTGTGCAAGATTGATGATGTTCTGGTTGAATGGAATTCAAAAAATTTGTGTGTTTTTTTTCCTTTGAAGATTGTACTCCATTAATTGTGAATGTGTGAATGCTATTTTTGTTAATGGTTGTTTCAAAAGATCTTGTTTAAACATGCAAACATGATTGATTGAATGCTTGATGTCGTTGTTCAAATGGAATAGATTTATATTATTCCTCGTTACCCAACTTCTCTTTTTCACTTTATTTTATAAATAGTTCATACATTGTACTAAAAGAGCAATAACATGATTCTTAATATGCCATGTTCTAAAATGCAATATGCTATTTTGAGTTATTTTCTTTTGTGATTGCATATAATTTTCCAGTTATCTAAATTCCAGATCCCTTCATGAAACTACATTGATCTTATAACTATGCTATCTACATAGTCATGACCTAATAGAAAGGAACATTGGAGTAGTTCTCACTATTTTTCAAGAGAGGCAATAAACCCTTATTGCCTAACACATTGTGTGTAACTAAAATCACCGTCAACAAGAACTAACATAAATCTCTTGCGTATGCTATAGGTACTTACTGCTTAATAATGTAACTAATAGCTATTAAATCTGAACTTGCAACTAACTAATACTTCTATCTTCTAATTCCTAATTTCTGACCTCTAACTTCTCTAGAGAATAACTCAATGTAATTCATGCTACAAAATATCATTCATGAAATTCACATACACATACTTGAAAACTTATCTCAAGTGAATTATAATGCAACATCTAATATAGTAACAAAAAATAAGATGAGTTGGTAGTACCTTGAGTGGCCCTTATTTGAGTTGCTACACCCACATAAGATATCAAAGATACACTACTTGATTAGTAATTCATGACAATGAACTAAACTCCTTTATTGCATAAAAAATGAACTTCTTACAATGTAATAAGAATCTCTAAAATATTTCTCATTTAGTAGTACATAGCTATTGCAACTTGATAACAAAAAAAACTAATAGTTATTAACTGGTAAAAACAATCATACTGTTACTACTACTAGATCTGCTCCTCAACCACAAATCCCAATATATAGGCTTGGGAGGAGTCTTATTCATCAAGGACAAAAAATAGAACATTAATGCATACGTCCACTCTCCATCAAGGATAGGAAGAGGACAAGTCTTTGAAACAAAAAACCATAAAAATGAACTAGAAGAAGGAAAACCAAACTAGGACTCTACCCCTAATGGTTAATTGCCATGACAGGAACATGTTTCTATAAACTGTCACGTCATGGGTTACTCTTATTTGTCCAACAAACTTCTTCATCTAGTTGTCTTATTGGTGGATAAAAGTGCATTTATAATGAATCATAGCCGACTATTCAATAGCCACCTTCACTTCTCTTTGGAACTGTTGTTCTCCAATTATTCTAGCTCTCCCCTGCAACCATCTATGGTCCTTTGCTAAAGGATAGAAATATAGTTGTTGTAGGCTACAATTTTCTTGGCTACAAGATGTTAGTTTTTCTACAATGGCATTCACATCATTTAACAATCATAATTAAACTATAAAAACATACTAAATCCGATGAACATTCACACATCCAAACAAGCATATATCAATATATCATATTTATATTTCCATATATTTAGGTCTTTAAAAGTGCATAAAAGCTATATGAAAGTTGTATTGTCTTGGAAATATTTGTGTAACTTAGCAAATGGAATGATAAAAGTATAACTGATGAAGAAAAATCTAGCCATTATCTAGACCCATCAATACCTAGCCTTAATTGTACCTAGCCCTACACTTATCACTTATCCTTATACTTGTCTGCATGCAATCCTAGCACAATTGGCTTATTTTTCTAATTATAATCATTAATTCAATCCTAGTTCACAATCTAATCCTATTGGAAATATATCTAACTTGGGTGTTTGACTTAGTTGTGTTTATGGGTGCAAGATCATCCTTGTACCCATGATCTTGATCCTTCTAATGGAAAAAATAAAATTAAATATTTAGGTAATTGACCCTATCTTACTCTTTGGTCCCAAATCAACTTTGCACAAATCTTCATAATTTTGTGTTATACTTACATTGAAAAAGGATTTTGTTGAATTCTAATCACTTTATCATCCACTATCCAAAGAATAATTAAAGAATTTATCAACATGAGTATTTTTAAGAGCAATCATTCACATATGCATCTTATCACACACACATTTTAGAACATATGAATCATGTGGCAATAATTCTAGAATTCATGTGCAAGTTTGAAGATTGTTTTATGCCAAGGTATTTTTAAATAAAAGCTTGACAACAAAACATTGAGAGTGTGATAGAGAACATCATTATCTAGTAGCCTATTTTTTAAGATTGCATAGGGAAAAATCTAGAGATCATCAAAGATCAAGTTCATAGGGTAGAATCTAAAGATAATCAAAGATTGCATTTACATATATAGAGTGAGATTACATGTTTTAACTAGATTCAAAACAACAAGGTTGATCCAACACAAAGTAGGGGGAACATTCTAACTTAGATATATACACATGGTTGTCTATGTCATATCTAGATTCCAAGGCACATAAATCTCACTATCATCATCAATTGATAAACATTCTTTGGTCACAAAGCTAAACCATCTCTCTTTTTTATTATTATTATTTATGGTGTGATTATAATTATTAGCTAATACTATATGATCTAATCCACTCTACTTTCTCAAATAAAATTAGTCTAGGTTGATTTGTGCATAATTGTCGCATTTAATTAATTGACCTAGGTTAAACCCAAGGAATATTTTCATTTTTCAATTTCAATTATCAATTTAAAGTTTATAAACGATACAATTAATCAAAACTATAAATTAATTTTAAAAACTAGATATAAATTTTAAATTATATGTTTAAATTGTAATTTATTATTTTAAATTCTATTTTTAAAAGGACCTTGCTATATTACTATAATATCCAAAAGCTTGACATAGTTAAGAAATTTTAATTGATTTACATTGATTCCTATGGCTAAAGTATAACAACTATACACATCAAGATCCATAAGGAAAACATCTTTAGGCCTTCTCCTCGCTTGTATCCCCATACAACACTATATTTCTTATGTGCTTTCAAACATCATCTTTCATCATTCACATGGGGGATAGTTTTTAAAATATATTTTTCTTTATTGATTAAATCTTCAAGAATAGGGAAATTAGAGTAAGAATTTATAACTCCAAGGTTCCCCTATCATAACTCATTTAACTTGACACCTAAATTTGCTATATAGTGTGTCAATTTATTCCTCTTTCTTAAGGTGTGTTTGGGAAAAATGCAATCAAAATCTTCACAACCTATTTTTAATCTTCTATGATGATATCTAGTTGCCATTTCTTCATAGAACCCTTCTTTAATGCTTTCACAATGATATGAGAACCTCCCTCCTCTTCCAACTCTCTCCATCCTCCATCCTTCATAAGATGAAAATCTCCTTCCACTTCTACTTTCTCCATCCCTTCTCTTTTGTAAGCTCAAAACTCCACCACATAGCTTTGGTATAAGCTATATTATCCAGAATGTCCTTTCCAAAGCCTCAAAATAAAGGAGTGAATAATTACCATCAATGTCCCTAAAAACACTTGAAGCTCTAACCTAGAATCTCCTCTAGCAACATTGTTGAAGTTCAACTTGATTCTTCCTTCCATAAGATAACATTGCTGCCCTTTATTTCTAACTCTACCAACCCCATTAGGGATTAAACTCTAGTTTTTAATTAAATTAATTAAATTAATTTACAATTTCAATTCTAATCTTAATTTATAATTACAAGCACTTAGGGGTAGACCAGACAATCAAGCTATTCGAAAATATGGATGATGGTTGCATGTATGCTTCCCTTGGATTTACCCTTTCATGGGTGGAGGGTAGCTCATGTGGGTGAAGGTTATAATGGTGTGCGTTTGACCTTTGCTTTGTAGGTCCCACCAAGTATTGGTTCCTCAATTTTTAAAAAATAATTATATATTTATAGTCGAAAACTAGAGATGTTATGATAGAGCTATGCACAAGACAATATAAAACATGATTATAACCACCATTAAAAATTTTACATATAATAGCCTAAGGCCAATTCTCATTAACAAAAATACAAAAAAAATTAACTAACCAAAACCTAAACCTAAACCTTTCCCTTCTCCAATCTCTTTCTTTTTGCATTGGGAGTGAATAATCTTACTATGTGAATCCTTATTTGTTTTGAAGTAATCTTTTTTCTTCTACACTATAGTCTAATCACTATTGTCATTTGTACGTGATAGCCACAATGGACTCTAAAGAAATCAAAACGTATTCTCAAGTGGCAGGGGCTTTCTTCTCCTTAACATTTAGTGTGACTTTAAATGTAGAGGTGGGTCTTTTGACACCATATATACGTCAAACTCTTTATGCTGCTGAGAGCTAGAGGAGAATAGTGAAGATTGTCCTTTATGTGACTAGGAGGAGGGGGACACCATTCAAGTAGAGGTTGGATCAAATTAATAGTGGTAAGGCTTTGCCTTATGCCACCAAATTGCATTCTCCTTGCTATTCTATTTTGAAGAATCAAAGACCCTTCTTAAACAATGAGTTGCAAAATGTCCACAATCAAGACACCTTCGACACCTGAAGGGGATGCTAATATAATTAAGAACTTGAGATTAGCACCATCCATTCTTTTTCAATAAAATTGATTCAAAGAGACCCTTATTCAAATCCATTTCAATGTATATTTCAACAAAGATAATGCAACATTGATAAAATTACCTAACAAATTACTAATCACCCTCAATTAAAAATCTTTAAAATTGCAATAAATAATAAGAAAAACAAACACATACTAAAATCATGAAAAATAAATCTATGTTAAAATTAAAAGAAAAGTAACATGACTAAAAAATAAAATAAAAATAATTATCATTAAATCAAAATCCAACTTTCAAAATCACATTTCT